>KN482623.1:18999-71494 GCA_000787095.1 Periophthalmodon schlosseri | reverse complement strand
TTTCATTTAAGGTATTCTTTCCTTTCCCATACTACTTGTTGTTTCTGAATTGAGGATCTTGGCCAATTTGGGGGGGAATGGGGTCAGTCTTCGGACTTGGCATCATGGGAATGGGACACTGAAAGAAGAGGAAGGCATTTCTCTAACATCTGTTAGTGGGGGAGTGTATCCTGGGGAAACAACAGAAGGGAGAAAGTCTGGATAACAAAGCTGCAACTGTGTCACTGTAGACTAGCATCGGACCTGTGGCAAGTAAGAAACGGTCCCTGTTTTTATGGAGTGTAAAAGGTTTACTGTCCATAGAAGCGCTCCTTTTTCCCCCCCATCTTTTTGATCTGGGATTTCCATCTGTGCCAATGCAGATACTTGGCCTCTCTTTGCAGCAGCAGGACGTTTTCAGTGTGTTGAAACCTATGTTGTGCAGGACTGCACAACATACTTTGAGCAAAAAGTGCAGTAGTCCAGTGAAAAGCAGCAATGCGCCGTCTGGTGCTCAGCTTGTTGAAAATATGCAAGAAGAAGATGACTTGCATATATTCCAGTTGTATGTTCCAGTTTTGTTCTGTGTGTAGGATTGATCAAAACAATTATGTTTTAATTTTAATATTAGCGTTATTAATATTAGTAATAGTTAATATTATCAATTATTATCATTATTATTTGCCATTTTGCAGGTACCAAGCCGGGAAATTGATAAAGCAGAAAACCGCTTCTGGACACATTGGAACAAGGAAACAAAGCAGGTACACTAGAAGACTTAAGGTACTATGCATTTTCAAATAATTTCATTTAAAATGACATTGTTCTCTTTATTAGTTTTTCCTTCAGTTTCACTTCAAAATGGAGAAGCCTATTCCTCAGTCTGGGCCACCACCTCCTGGTGGAGTAAAGCGCCCTCCTCCTCTGATGGGTGGTCCACATCAACCAAATGATGGCCTCCCTCCTCCCCCACCGGGAGGTATGACTATTCCTCCACTGCCCCCTGGAACGCCTGGTGCACCACAGATGCCCCCACAGATGGCAATGCCTCCAATGCCCATGAGGCCACCGCCTCCAGAAGGCCTATAACTAATCTCTCTTGGTTCTTATCATGTACAAAATTTGTTTATTATTTTTAATATTTTTTGGATCTGCAAAGCTGAACATGTAGTTGTCAAAGTTAATAGGTTATGTACAAGATGAGAAATGATTTTAAAGATCCCAAAAGTGTTATTTGTTTGTAATCATTTGTAATAAACACATTTGTAGCAAAATATCTTATTTTGCAGTGTGTGTGTACAGAAAATCTGACTATTATTACAACTTACAATGATTCATCCGCTCTGAATAAAATACCAGTTGTACTTGTAACACCATTTTTAGCAACCAAAGTAACTTTATTTATAGCCCAGATTTTATTGATTAAAAATCTGTCACGTTTCCAAAAATGATTTTTTGTTTTTAATAACAGATCACTGGTATTCTACCAAACACATTCATCTAGTTGGCCTATTTTTAGCTTTTCAATACTGGCATACAATGACACTCTATAGAGAGCTTATCAATGATTTACTTTTCTACCCTTCAGTTTTTTTTCCCCAATTGAGCCTTTCTTTGATTCTCTCTCCACATTTTCAACATTGTCATCTTGGTCGTCTGCTGTTTCTCCCAAATCCTCATTTTGTTCCACCAGTTTCTTGGCCTGTCTGACTTTTGAGGGGCCATCTCTTTGCTTTAATAGTTTGTCTGGTATTGGTCGGTTCCTAAGACCACTCAGACTTTTTACAATTCTTTGTCTCTTTGGTTTCCTTTTTCTTAGTACTCTTACTTCTTCATCCTCATTATCATCATCCTCATCATCATCATCATCATCATCATCATCATCAAGGTCTGGTAGCCAGGAAAATAATGCCTCCCATAAGGTTATCTCGGGCTACAGTCAGAGAATATGTAAGGTTATTAAAGTGTATGTCATTTTATAAAAACGTCCTTTACCTCTGTCCGATGTCTCAGTGCCCCAGATCTTCTCATAATTAGCCCATATTGATCCTCCTCTTCATCAAGCGTCACCTTGCGGCCATGCAAAGCTTCTACATGTTATGAATGTAGGATAACTGAGACACATAAACCAAGCAAAAATTCATTCTCATTTTCTATTTATATTACCATGAAGTCTTTGAAATCCTGAGGTGAGCACAAGGATTGTAATTGCTATGAACAGACAGCGGTTTAACGTCACACTCTCCCATGGGACTTCTGGCTGACTCGCATTCTGGGAGACAGTTTGCGGCATGGATGCTGGAGAAGAAAATCATTACATTTTCCCCCCACATAGGGCAATGACAAAACTTAAATACTTACTTGATCCACTGAAGCTCTCTTTGGCTAAATTCTTGGGCTCTTCTTTTATTTGCAAAGGTACTGAAGCCATTTCCTGGTGAACAGGAGCAATGCAACAGTTTTTTAAAAGAAATCTTCTATATTATTTAAAGTGCTGGCTTTGTTCCAACTAACCTCCTTGAGTTTTCTTGCAGCATACATTTCTGCAAATAGACAGATGGGAGATTTATATGTAAGCCAGAAACAACAAATGCAAGCCTCAATCAAACATGTTTCTATTGTGAGATTTCTTTGCTGACATTTTTTTTTTACAATGTGAAACAATTTACAAGATTTTAAGAGATAATTGGTTTATGTATTGCATACCCAAATGATCAACTAGATTCCTGCTTGTGAGTTTTGTAGTAATTGAGAATGGGTTTGGGCTTGCAGTGTGTTTGTATGTGTGTCACCTGGTCTGCGGATAGGTCGACCTGGTCTCTGTGGAGGTGAATCTGCTCTTTGTGTCCCTAAATCCTCTTCAAATGTCTCATAGCTTTCCTCCATATCCTGCCAACTGCTAAAACAACAATAACATAAAGTCAGTTGTCTTACACAATATTATAGACAAATTGTTATAATATAGCTTGCAAATAAAATCCCAAAATCTAAAGCCTGTAGTGTTAAACTGAGATGGGGTCACTGGGTCACGGAACAAAAATGACTCCTTGTAAGCTATAATCTCAACTAATAATAACCAATAGGGTATCACATGTTCTGGCAGCTGAAGCTTTAATAGATTAAATAATAAACTGTATCAATCTAAATCAGGTTTATTGCGTATGAGAATTGTTTTTATGACCTTTACATTTGGAGATGCACACAGCCCTTTTATGCGTTCCATGACATTTCTAAACAGCATTGAGCTAATGCCCTCGCAGTGCTATAAATAGATGAACCAAAGCCAACAGAGACGATGGATATTCAAGTCATATAAAACACACAAAGAAAACAGTAGATGCAGACCTGGCCGAAATACACTATCAAAATCTCCTAATGAATCACGACCTATGACCCCTGATAAACCACAAAGAGGCCTACCTGCCCAGGAGCTCCTTGGGAAGTGGGTTTTCGGAAAGCCTTTGTTCCCGTGCACAGTAGAAACAGTCTCTCCCAGGCAGGGGCTGAGTGACGGCCCGGGACAGGTGCAGCTGCAGAAAGAAAAAAAAACAAAAAGCAAAGACATGACAGGCCCTTAGTGTGGGGTTCCCCACTGTCATTATACAGCGAAGCAAGTGCACGCCTAATGGTAGGCTAAGTATACACAAGATGTCTAAAGTTGTCAGCTTAGTTAAGTTATCACATTTTATTTTATTTTTTTTCAATAGCAGTAACCCAGGAGGAAATATTAGTCAACTATTGTTTAGCTTCAGCGCCATAACGGAACAGCAGAGGGCGCCAATGCACTAAGCGTGAGAAGATCCAAGAGCAGCCCATATTCTTATTGATGTCAATGATCTGCTCCTGTTTTGGTCAGTGTTTCGTATCAAATCTTTACATTTAACAGTGGTGAGACCTTTTTTTAACCTTAATCTTTCTTGTAACAATTAATGCACCGGTAGGCCTTTATTTTTACAACAGCTAACAGATTTCAGACACCCTCTGACTCCAGGGGTAAGCCATCCAAACAAGTGTGAAGATTTCAATTAGCTCTAATTCGTCATCAGTGAAATTTTGAGTGAAGTCACCCTACAGTGGAAGATCTTATAAACTTATTCAGTCTAGGTTGGTACAAAAATGAAAGTCTTAAAGAATATTTCAAGGGCAACACAAACCCCAGTAGACACGATGTGCCTATTAAAGTGGGCAAACAGTGCTGGCGGATATCGGTGCTCCCAATTCAGACGCGGCTGGAGTCATGCAGGTTGGGTGCAGTTTGCCCTTCTGTAATAGGCTTGTGCTCAGAGGACATTGTGATCAGTGCCCATGCAGTCAGAGCTAAATAAATATAAACTCCATTGTAAAGATAGTAGTCTGTCGAGCTGCCCATCCTTTATTCTCTGTGGATGCCTCTACCCAAAGCAATTGGCAGGAAGTGTTATTTCTGTTTGTGTCAAAGTGTTTCATTCAGCTGTTTCTGGAGCAGTGTGCTTCAGTGGAGCCTCAAAGGAGCATCGTCAGCACTTCATATTCTAATGATTCACTCTGAGGACTTGTCTAATGTGGGTTACGTGTGTGTTTAAAATGAAAGTATGCTAATTGAAATCATTACACAATAGGCGGGCTTTTGTTCAGAAGTAGGTCTGCCCCGATACTTCACTTTATGTATGCTTATCATATCCTGTAAATTACTGTATTGTTTTATATGTATTTCAATGATTAATTTTACCACACAAATATGGCCAAATTGTATAATGACATTTTATGGGATATGGTAGTCTGAGCCTTAATCTTACATTTAATGCCAGATCAGAAAACCTGTAGCCAGAGCAATCACAGCTTAGCAGGTGTAGTCCCACAGGACAAGTAGCCTTCCTTTACCCATCCTATATTATATACTGTATATAATATATATTCTGAGAGACCTGAGACACACAGTATATGCTGTGTGTCCCAGGTCTTATGCTGTGAATGAGCCTGATGTTATGTGGACCTCAGTGGGTCTCATGTGTTCCTCTCTCTCTGCAGGCAGCTCCACTCATCCTTTGATCCGAGTGAAGCTCTCCGTGTAACCGACCCATTCCCAAGCCGAGGTTCACCGAAGAGCTGTGTGTAATCCGGACTGTTGCCCTCAGGCAGATAAGTGTTCTCTACTCCAAACAATGTGATAATGTGTCCCTCATGTCTGCTTCGCAACAAGAGGCAGCAGACAGAGCCACATTCAAAATGGAGCAGCAGTGACACTGCTCCTCTGGAGGCCAGGCCAGACAAGATGTGTGCATCTTGTCATGTGCAGCTTGTGATTTTTCTTCCATTGATCTTGTCGCTAAAATCTTAAACCTGGTTTCATCATTTGTATAAGATCAAACATGAAGAACAGTAAATGCTTAATTTTAAAGCAGGTTTTTTTCTTAAAGGGCAATGCTGGTGTTTTATTTGATTTGAGATAAATATTATTTTCTATGGGTGACCAGATGAAAGCCAGAGGTAAGGGTTAACTCCTCCTCAACTCAAATAGTAACTTTGTAGGCTCACTTGACCCTCTTCCTTCAGACTTATTTATTTATAATTAGTCAGTCCCACCCAAGAGCATTACTTTAGTGTGGATGCAGAAAAGAACATTACTTTTTTCTAGCAGATATGTCTTTGAGCAAAAGTCTGCCTTGCCTTCAGTTGTTTTGTCTAAACAAATAAGTCTTTGAAATTACTTTTTGTCTAACACCTCAAGCACTACCTTCTGTTTTTAGAAAGCAGGTTCACTGCCTTCACTTCCACCCTCTGTCACTCATTGTGTCTGTGGGCAATTTTATTGATGAAACAAATTGCCCTGAGATAGTGCTGCAGTTTCTCTGTGTTAATTACCATCTATCCATATTATCACATAGTTACAGTGTGTCTGCCTTGTGTTGCACTAGCATTGGTCATTTATATTTCAGCCATATATTGTGGCTTTTTATATAAAATATAATTCCTTGTGAATTGCCCTGTATTTATTCATTTTGATTGCCTGTGCAATTACGTGCTCCTCGTTTAAGTGTGTGAGAAGAGACTTAAATCCAGCACTCCAGGCCCATGTGATGTCCCTGGCTACAGGAGAAGGACACCAGTTACATGAGTCCTTGTGCACAGATTCAGACACATGATTCATGGCTTCACTGTCATTACCACATTGTTGCTTTCTGGACAAGTCGACACTCCAGTGCAGATTTGTGCACTGATTGCCTTCTGACTCCTCTGAGGATGTTTATGGGGGGTTAAATCGTTTGGCCAAAGATCAATAACTCATTGCTGTTTCCAAAGTAATTGGTGAAATTATTTTCAGTTCAGAGGAAAAGTGTGGTGGGGGAGATGAATGGAGATGGATGATATAAAAACATTTAAAGATCAGGCGGATGCTTTAAAGCTGCTGACTGCTGCAGCGAGTCTGTTATCTGTGGGCCTTTAATGTAAGCAGTGCTGGGGAAGCAATTTGAACTCTACATTTCCACTTCACTAGCACCACCGCTCTGTAGTACCTGCTTAATAAAGCTTTGAATTATATAGAAATATGAGGAATAAATGAAAGATTTATGTCCAAGTATTAACCAAAGAAACATCAATAGCACAGGTGGTCCTATTAAAACACTATGAACCTATATGAACTAGCACCCTAAGGATTAAGAGGATAGACACTGGAGTGATAAATACTCCTTTTGCCTCTTTCATCAACTACCTCCCTTTAGACACTTTCAATTTGCACATTCAAGCAACAACTCAAGCCACAAGCTACAGAGATAAACTATTCTGCTTACCCAGCAGCTCTGCCTGCCCACAAAACGTCATTTTGTTAAGCTAAATTGTGATGTAGACTTTATATAAGCAATATGAAAGTGCATCAGACCCGCTTTGCAGCAGCACCAAAATTGTAAAGTGAAGATTGTTGCCTTGAAATTTGAATTAAATCATACCGCTCTTGAATCAGCTGTTTGTTCAGAGGTAAACTAATTGAAATTCAATCGTGCTACTAGTCTATCCAGTGAGACCAATTCCCTCTTTGCAATAAGAACATAGATTTAATATCTTCGGTCTATGGAGGTTCAAAGTTCTTTGTTTACACATTAAACACAAAGATAAAACATCACATGGTGGTTTAGCAACATGTCTTATTACTTTACTCCTGGCATGCATGTGGTTGATAGAGAGAACTAGAAAACCCCAGTCAGTATTCACATAGGCAGCATTTGTGATCTCCATTACTGCATGTTTTTCTCACAACCTTGGTCCTTGATTTAGAGACTAACTCACTGCCATCTTTTTATATTGTGCCATATTTTCGCCTCTGTGGCCCTCCAAGCTTTTATTCTGGCCGTTTTCAGTGGTGTTTGTGTGTGAGCAGCCTTTCAGCCAGCCCCTGGTTGTCGACTGATTGTACATAATTACAGCTATTTGACTGCAGCTTTCACAGCCAGTTCTTTCTGAAGGCACTTACTGGGGCAGAACATGCCAAGTTCTGGCTCTTAACTGCCTCATACAGAGAATGGCACACTGAGCAGAAATTATATATCCCCTGTGTTCTGGTATAGACATGTAGACTACTTTTACTAAGCAGTTTGAGCTGGAGCGAATTAGGGATAGGAGTACATTTAGCTCTTATAATGAGGAGTAAAATAACTTCACAGTGCACTAAAGTGGTGCTAGTCTCAAAGGATATTCACTTCTTTCTCAGTTTAATTTGGACAACTGGTCTTGGATTATGTGCCTAAATCCCAGTTGAAAGATGTGATTGTTCTCAAGATGTCATACATTACATGCCTTTAAGCACTGTGCTTTAACCAGAACTAAATAACACATCTCTTCCTTCTGTGATTCTGATAAACTATCATTCAAGGTATTTTAACTGACAAGTTAATCTGGTGACTGAAGTCCATACTTTAGACTATTAAACTAGTTTTACTGGCCTGCTGTCCCTGGAGTGTTGTCTTTGAGGATATTCTGAAAAATCAAAATAGTTCAGACTTAAATGAGCTCAAGGGGGTGCAAAATATTGACAAAAATGATAATCTCCAAACACATTTTTGGACTATCCGGATAACGATATTTAGATTTATGTAAATCCAAAACATGTCTTAAAATGTTTTCTTTCAGACAAATGTGATATTTCTGGACTCTTGTTATTTTAGAATTTAAACCCTTATTTGTAGCTTTACAACTCCATTTTTATTGTTCATCAACTCTTTGTGTAGCATTTTTATTATAAACATCCTCAGTTAACATCCATTAAAATCCAGTTGTTGTCGTTGGGGTTTTTTTCAGCCCTTTCTGCCTCTCAGCTTTAACCACAGACATGGCTTGTTTTTACAGCTTGAGAAATGACGCAGCCCTGGGTAAAAAGGAAAGATGGCAGTAAGTAAACGATAATTGAACTGAAGCGCTGTGTGCTGCTGAACTCCTTGGGGCCTGTATTGTCCTGGTAGGTGGAATACACTACATAAAACAAATACACGTATGCACACACACACACAATAGGACACACATGCATGCATTCACACACTGACAAATGAGCCATGTTTATCTCTCCACTGCAGGCGCTCCTACAAACCTTCTGATTCCAAATGCAGCCCTCACATATGTGTTTGTCATGCCTAGAGTGTTGGCTGGCACCTGACAGACGAGCGCATTAGATATTAGCGGTTTGCTGAAGTACGTGTGTCAGGGTATGTCTGTGGACACCGGTGGTAATGTTGTCAAAAATGGAGCTTTATGTTGTCACTTCTGGTCTGATTTGAAGTTTTTTTAATCTTTGTGTGGCAACTTGAGCAGGATTTACTGACGTCTTCTAAGTCTTGCCTCCTCTTGGCAATTTGGGCGACTGCATGTGGCTTTGTAATACCATCACAGATTTCAGTGGCTTAGTGATTAGCTGAGTCATATTTACTTTAGTCACGTTTTTATCTGCAAATGTCTTAAGCATTGCCGATGCCGATTTTTACATTTCCTATTATTTTCCTAAATTTTGTATTCTCCTTGGTTTTAGAGCTTCAGTCTATCAGCAAGAGAGATGTAGATGTAGCCAGCTCCAAAGACAGCCAACTATAATCTCTGTAATTGGGGTCTGACAGTGTATTATGGGCTCTCTTCAGGGACCCTATATTCTAATCACCTGTCTGTGTACATGAAACTAAACAGTGAATTATTGTAAGAATTAAATATTGCCTGTTGGCTATCTATTGTAATGTTACTAGAATAGGCTCCTGTCATCCACCAAATATCACAAAGATTCAAGTGTAACCCAGATACCTTTTTCATGTTGAAGGTGATCAATATATACTCTAATTCAATTCACCAAAGAGCTGTTCCTGTTTTAGCAGCGAGTCTCGCAACAGGTATCAAAGAAAAAATAATAATGCATTTATATTCTGCCTGGTGCCAAGTGCAATAATTAATGCAAATCGAATCCCCATTTATCAGTGGATTCCCTTCTGCATGCATGCCAATGTCACTGTGCTCCACCAAGCCCTTCTTAATTGGCTGATATATTACACAATAATACTGGACACTGTGAACCGAAACATGACTCAAACTTGTGCCTTCTGCAGAGAGAGCCATTACAGAGCACAAACAAGAAGCAGCCCAACTTTGGCTGCACCAGTAGCGTGTTAGTATGTGCACTTTAGAACAATGATCCAGGCTCAGCTGTGGCCCTCTGTGGTCTCAGGTGTTAGCTGGTTGGCGCCGGGCAGGAGCAGCTTGGCCTGCATCAGCGCACATCATCTATCCCCTGTCCACTCGCTCTCTGCTGGGTAAATGGCCTCTCATCACTCAGCCCTTTCCATCAGGCCTGCTGCTGCTGATTGGCTTATTATCAGATGCCCTGCACTGAGGAAGAATGGGCCATGCTTCAATGAACACGTCTTCCACACACACAGCATCTAAAATGGGAATACCTTTTTTCTGGTTTAATAACTTAGAGAAGTATCTTCTGAGAGTGATAAAGAGACTAATATGTGATATTTATACTGTATGCCCTCACATGATTTTTTTTTTTTTTTACTTCTAATTGCACATATAGGTTAAATTGAAATCTGTAACCAAAAGACCTTAGTAATATCTCACCCCATGACTGGGATAATAAAATCTTGTCTTAAAACAGGGTTAAACTGTCCTAATCGTCTCATTTTATGTCCAAAGGGAGGGCATCTGGAATTATGTGAAATAATTGCAATTTGACAATTTGCTGCAATGACCTCCTGAAGGTGAAATACAAACCCAAATAAGATTGACATTTAGTCCATGATAAGCTATGTGTAGCCATATATTTATAGTGTTGTGTTTATTTCTAGCTTTGCTATTTCAGTGGAAATGACATCAATGACATCAGTTATTTTAACCATGATACAGCTGTTACCTGTCATAGTCATTACTGATTAATGACGTAGTGTCTTTGTCAGAATCTTAAGTGGAAAAAACAACAGCAACAGAAATGGGATTTTGCTTGAGCCCTTCCCTGGATGGATCTGCAGCTGAGTGCATTTTGGGTGGACTGAACTGTGCTAGAATCTGTGTGAGTGTTTCAGGCCTGGTTTCCTGTGAAGACTGTGATCGACGAAGACAAGGCGAGAAAGTGAGGAGGCACGAACTCTTATGTTGGAGACACAATAGGAACAGCACGTGGGTGTTGGTTTTGCCCAGAGCAGAACATATACTGTACTTCTCGGTAGCGGTGTGGAGGGTATTAAAAAATTTTGTCTCTCATTGATTGATAAAGATGCAGTAATATAAGTTCTGGCAGTAGAAGTACTACTAGAAGTACTAAATTAGTAAAAATACTAATTAATAAATCAATGCTGGCTACATGTGTTGCATTGTTTGGGCCTTTCTGGCAGGTGCTATGGGAATGACAATATACAGAGGAGTTGCTGGCCAAGATTACATATCCTCTTTGCTCAAAGCTTTTATTTTTACCCCTTAGATCTGTAATTCTGCGACAAATTTCATAGTCAATTTCTTCCAGTGCCACATTTTCCCATCACATCTGCAGAGCGATTTGTCAACCCTGCGCTGCTTCACACTCATTACCTTCTTTCACATTTCCCCCTTCAGGTAATCTGTTCCTAGCACTTTTCCTGGGTCCTCTGTCTCTTAAAGGTAATAGGTCCAACTGTACCTGAACCATATAGAACCTAATTTTTTAAGTAATGCAATGGAGTTTCTGTGTGGTGATTAATGGGCCTTCTTCTGCTCCCCTCATGCAGATGGGATACTAAGACGGGGCATTACAAGAGCAGGAGGTGGGGCAAGAGTGATACTTAGTCACTTCTTTTATTTTGTATGTGCCCCAATGGCAATTGGATAAGGTTGTTGAAGGAAATGATTGGGGTTCGCTTGTCTCATTGGTTTAGTCTTGGCTCCAGGTTATGTTAGATTCACTATGTGGCTACAGATGCAGGCACATACGGGACGAGAATTAATTAAAATCTCCATCTCCTGCATACATAACCACATGCTCAAGACCACGGGGCACAACACCGTTAAACTGGGAGAAGAGGGGAGAATGGAAGTGAAGTAAAATGTAACTGTGAGAGCAGAGAGAGCAGAGCTGAGGGATGGCACTGAAAGATTAATAACAGCCTGGTTCATAGCTAGCAGGCAACCAGATGTACATATGTGCAAATGTACTGTACAATAAATGGAGCATATATTTCAAATCTGTTGAATTTCAAAACACAAGAACTTGCATCTGGAATTGTCTAGGCCCATATTGAAATGCTTGCGTTTTAATAAATCAGAATTTGAATCTTTTTATTATGTTCTATTTGATTTATCCTTTTTCATCCAAAAAAAGTTGATGTTTTCATTTGGTGTTTTTGTTCTTAAGCCATTTATCCAGTCAGAAAGCAGAATGAGCCTCACGTGAGTCTCTCATTTGGGTTGCCAGTATCAATGGTCAAATCCACTTGATTTGAACAAAAGGACTCTCTCTGATCCTCACTACTTAAACCCCAAACTTTGGTGTTGTTCTAACTTTTATTGCACTACAGCATTGTTGGCAGTATAGTCTTTGCCACATAAAGTGACTGAGTGTGGAAGACAGCCACAAATGTGTATGTTTCTTTGGACTGAAACAGATGCACATTTTGGTATGTTTAATGGTCTTGTGTATCCAAACAGATGAAAAAAATCTAAATGGACAAATATTGGAGAGCAGTTGATATGCATTTGGCAGTTGCGCAAAACATAAATATTTGTAAGAAGGAAAATTTGTTGGGTGTAACAGGATTGGTGCAACATAAGCTTGCTTATATTAGCCTTTTTTATGCTTTACTGTTGAACCAGCAGTTGTAACCTTTTTAAAATCAGCAGCGGTAATATCTCTTTTCTCAGCGCAAACTGATGGTGGGTGTTCCGCCCCTGATCGTCTGTGGTGGGCTCCTTTATTAGGTTTTTAATCAGAACGTCACGCTCACAGCACCGATTAGGCCTCTTCAGCCCGCTGCCTCTGAACAACAGACGCTCTAAAAAGCTGAACACTCGGACTCCAAGAAAATCAACAACACTTTCGCCTCTCCCCAAAGATCGATTCTAGAGAAAATTGAAGTCCATAGAAAAGTATTGGAACAGCCTCTGGTCTGAGATGTGTCATGTCTCTCCAAAACAAGACAGAAAAAGAAGAAGAAAACAGGAGAATCTAATATGTGGAACCACTAATGTGATTCAGTGCTGTGTCCTCTGGCCCTCCACATGTCACAATCAATTTTGTGAGATGAACACATATACACAGACAGAGGGGGCTTCTATGCATGGGCTCAGTGTAGCAATGCAATAATTGTGTTTCATGTTTGATGGTATGTGATGCTTGCATTTCATTCCACATGTCACGAGGCGTTATTCTTGCTGCCTCCTATTAGTTGACTCATCTTTCTTTTCCAGCTCATGTTGGCTCATCCGATGCTTTGGAAAATAAGTAAATAAATATATAAATAACCTGTAGCTGTGAATATAAGCAAACACCAGCAGAAATACATTAAAAATCCAATTGTGTTTTCCACCAGAGAGATTATAAAAGATGTTATTTACAATATAAAGGATGGGGCAGATGTTTGCCTGTTTTCTTATAATGATGGGCTGAAGTTCAATTGAACACAAGACACAATAGATGCAGTGCACACCTGCGCACCATCCACTGCCACTCAGCACAATCAAACCTGCGTGAAATGAGGTCATTATCCACACCAGTTGCAATAGCATATAATGAAATCTTTAGGTACACACAGGCACCTACTGTACAGGGAGCTGCTATTTATATTTTTGGCATGTGGTCAACAGGGAGATTAAACAGTCTCTTATTTCAAAATAATGGGAGGTTCATCCGCAAAGAGGCTGTATAGTAATTCCACAGTAATTCCATGGCATATTGTTTGTATAAGTAAATATGTGAGATATGGAGATGGTAAAACTGCAGGATCATGAAACAATATAGCACTATCTTTGTTTTTCATTTCCTGCAGGGGCTTTTCTCTTGAGGTGCAGTCGGCTTGGTAAAGGTACTGTTTTTGCATTTTGATTTGGCATAGGATTTCATTTGAGAACAGTACAATATTTACTTGCTTGTGACTACATTGTTTTATAAAATTGTGTATCATTTATGAAGGAGGATCAGCTATTAATTGTGTCAACAGTTGCATGCATTTTAAAAAACATAAAGATCTACGCGGATCTAGCGGACTACTATGGACTTCAGTCTTATTATGCAAGTCAGTTTCAGTTAAATTCTCTTACATACTCAGACTGTTGCCTAGAGCCAAACTGCTTTGAAAACATGATGTAATGTTGCATGAGCCACGGTGACAGGTGCTTCGTTATGAGACACTGCTGTGGAGTGGATGCCTCCTGTTTACTCTCCACACATTTGTGATAATGTGGATTTGTCAGCAGGTGATATTGACTGCTGTGTGAGCCCTCAGTCTCCGCGGTCCAGCCCCTGATCCCAGAGCTAAGAGAGTGAGATAGGCTGCTTCACATATGATCTCGTATGAAATCCAAGCCCGTGTCAGGAAGAGCACTTTGCCTCTCCACCGCTGTGCTAGAAGTGGTTTGGAGATTTGATAGTAAAGTTTTAATTATGCTATAAAAGGTCTCTCTGGGTCTGCCGGCTCACTCCATTTTCAGGCGGTGCTTCATTATCTGAATGATAGCACCCTCGGGAGCTCACGATCCCTGGCCTCTGGAAATGACACTACACTGAATGGAGACACAGCAGGACAATGCTATTTTTTAACATCCTCATAGCACTACCCACTGTTTTTCTCATCTCAAAATTGTCTCTTGCAATCCTCAAACTCATGTAATATCCCTTTTGTTTTTTCTATTCAATCAACATTTATTCATTTTAACTAAGCATTAACAAATCTTCTCTTTCCAAGATACTACATAATACTGTATTGACCTTATTTCACCCCGCCCACTTTTTACTCCAAACCGCACTTTCTTTGTGGTGGCTCTTCCGGTTAAGCGGGAATCCCATTCATTTCAATGAATAATTTGAGAAAGTGTTTCGCCTCAAAAATATGATATAAAATAGGTAAATTTCTGTGAAACGTTCAATGTTCATGTGCACCAAGAAGTCAACACTACACTGATTCTCTGGAGTCTTTAAAACGACTATGTAGTCCGTATAGAACTTATTTTGTGGTCAAGATCGGCAGCCCCATGCAAAATAATACAACCCCAATGACGATGGCGGCGCCCACGGCAACTTCCAGAAGAAGGTGAATACATTATTTTTGCTCATTACATATGCATTGAACATTGAACTTTTGAGTAGAAAAAAAGCTGCATATAACAGGAAACCGAAACCCATGAATATGATGTAGTGAGTCTATGCGGGCAATCATCACCAGGATCACACATTTAACATTCTTTAGTGTTTACTCTATAAAGTCAGTTCAAACTAGACCATCTGTAATTGGCCTTATCATAAAGCTTTTGGCCTGGTGCTATGAGAATCTGAAAAATGACAGGTGTGTTGCTGTTATTTGGGTGACCAGAGTCAGGGTTTAGCCCCATGCCGCACTGGGACAGATGCAAATGAGCTTTTAAGCTGTGGCCAGTGAAAAGGCATCCACCGAAGCTACCTCATTTATCCCCTTATCCTCTCCTAAGCTGTGCACTCAGACAGAGAGGGGAGCGTCGTTCTTGAGTTGTGGAGCGGCTGCAGACATTTGGGACACTGGCCTGGATGCCTCGATTTGGAGTTTGTCATGTCCCCAGGGTAGGCCTGAAATATGCTGAAGCCATGACTGTTGCTGTCGGGAAGAGCTAGGGCTGGCAAAGGGTATTCTTCTGGACACTGATGAATCCTATTCCAACATTCCTTTAAAATGTATGGTCTTATTTAGGGGCAAAGTATAGAGCTCGGGATTGTGACGTCACACCTCATAGAATTTTCAGTGACCCTAATGTTTAACCAATGGAAATTTTAAGATGCTTAATACTACACTTGGCGTTCATTCAAAAGTTTTCTGTTCTGACACGATGGAGAGATAGATGTATTCACCAGTAGTGGCCCAGCAGTTTATAGGATTGTTACACTGCACTTTTATTTTGGCTAATGAGTTGGCCAACTCTCTCTCAGTTGGTAGAGTGTTTGTCCACTGACCCAAAGGTTGGTGGTTCGAATCCCGCTCTTAACATAAGCATCACTGATAGGTGGTCAGATCCACTGATCTACAGGTTGGTGGTGTGATTCCAGCTCCCACAGATGAATGCTGTTGTTGTGTCCTTGGGCAAGGCACTTAACCTTGCCCTCAGTGTTTGATGTTCCATCCAAAACTCTATAAATATAGATTTTAAGTTTGATTTGCTTCAGATTATGATTTTATGCATTTATGTTGTTATGCTGTTATATGTGACATTTTGAGTTTATTTATTTAGTTTTAAATTATTAATTGCTATGGCAACAACTAATTCTTTATCATTCTGAAACCCATAGATATGGTATATATTGAATTTCCCTGTATGACCAACTTGTGATAATACTGGTGTTGTAAGCTGTGTCACGTGGCATATCAAATTTTTAGGTGATATATATTATTATTATTATTATTACTGTTGTTATTGGCTTGTTACTTGTCTATCATCAGGCCACATTACAGGCAGCCTTTGTGTACTGTTCAAAAGTTCCCATTTGCTTCTGTGACTGCTCTGTCGCACCTGATTATTTTGTCTTGTTTTGTGGCAAGGCTTGAAGGATTACTGTTGCCATGGTTTCTTGTTTTTTGATCATCCTTATATAATGTTACTGGTGGCTGGGTGCATGCACACACATACACATGTACACACACACACACATGCATACACACACACACACACACACACACACACACACACAGACAGTTGGTGAGTTTGTGTCAGTAAATGTTGCTTTCCACCCACACATTCTTGTCCTTTCTGGAAGAGCCTGAAGACTAACAACAGCTCATGCTTCTTCTTTTGCACCTCTCCAGAGCATTTTGTCGCTGGCTTCTTTGGCCCATTTCTGTAACTTTATCACTCCAGCCATATTGATTTTTGCTCCCTGTCATATCTCCCAATCTTCTAATTTGCACTTTTCCACCTTGTGGGTTGGATGCACTTTCCTCACTCTCTCTTCTCTATTCTATATAAACCACTCACTTCTAAGCACACATACTGTCTTGCCCCTGGATACGATTATTCTTAATCTCTTCTTGGAAAGATGGTGCTTGCTAACCCCCGTGAGCTGTGTCCCACTCACTTTCAAACACACGGTTGACACTTGCTTTCATCTCTCCTGCCGTTTCATGTCCGAGCCTTTACCGGCCCTGCCTGCAGTACAGCCTCATAAGTTTCTCTTACATTTGGAACAACAATCTGTAGTTTTATTTTTTGTGTACTTAATATAGAGTACGCGGATCATTATTCAACTGCAATTATCACTTATATATAATGGCTTAATAATAAAAGCTGGTTAATTGACTTCTAGTTCTAAGCTGTAGAACTAATATGCTCTAATAATCCTCTTCATAGTGAAATTTCGCCATAGAAGGCAGCAGGGGGTAGGTCAGGTGAAAACTGAAATCTTCTGAGCGCTCAAGCCTCAAATGCAGGACAATGCAGAATTACTCAGACATGCGTGAATCAATCCAAATGCAACTCTCAGTGAGCTCAGTTTTGTAACATGACTTACCGCCTATATGACCAATTTTACATGACATGTCCCATATGGGGTAAGTGTGGCGGGTTTTCACTGCTGTTGAAACAAACTACAGTACTTCCAATTGAGGCACAATAATACTGGCATGACAAATCAATAATGCATGAACCAGTCTCAAGGTCATAAGATCAGAAGTCTATTATTTTACTCTTTGCTACAGACAGGAGGTTTGGTCAAATGAATAATAGTTAACCTGCAGTTCTGTTCCATTTTCAGTTCTGCAGTAAAAACACATTTGTCTTGAAAAAAGACTTTTATTTCTTTGCATTTTTCATCAAGTAAAGCTTATTGGAAGTTCACAGCAATTTTAGTAATTTATCATTTAAGTGCTCCAGTGCCTGCAATGCACACAACTCTGGAGCACAGTGATACATGGGGCCAAACAAATGTCTGTGCACAATAATTAACTCATCAATAAATGCAGAACTACATGACTTAGCAGAATTTGAGAGAGAGTAAATGGGCTGATTTAATGCCTGTATAAACTTTAGTAGATCGTACATTAGTGCTTAGAGGTCAAGTCATTAATAAAGCTGATTTATTACACATAAAGACAAAGGAGACTCATTAAATGCTATAAGGCTGGTTGAGTTTTGATCATAAGTTTCATTCTTTTATCCTGCTTAAACCCTTAAATCATCTATGGGCTTTAGACAGGGGATATGTGTGGAAGGCAGAACAGTGATAGGACCCCACTCAAACACACTGTCTGGCCCATGGAAACAAAAAGTACCTGAATGTATAATGTAAAGTGGGTATCTGATATTAAATGTTTTTCGTAGCATATTATTTTTTGCATTGTCCACACAGTCATTCATGCAAAATAAAATAAAATCCAACTGGCCCAGATAACTATGCTCTACTACGTGTATCTTTTTGATGTTTGAGTCAGACTTAACTTTCTGAGCAGTGAGCTTTGTTTAAACTTGTGAAACAGTGTTTTTGTAGAGCTTCCACCGCTGCCGTTTTTGTCCACACAAACCACCTGCTACCGCGAGCCCGCCTCAGAGGAAGAAACACATCCAGGCCGCAGGCAGGTGAACACAAAATCATTACCCTGTTGAACGTGCTACACAACACTGCAATGCGTTTGACTTTATTTTGAAGAGAGGTCATTCGGTCGATGAAGAGAACAGTGTACATTAAATAACTGGATCAAAGTGAATTTGAAGAGATTTGATGCTGATACATTTTTTAACATAACATAAAGTGAGTAGGAGGGTCCTGTGTTATTTCTTTTGTCTTTTTTCCACATAGATCCAAGTTTAGAAGGCAGCTTGCAGCCTGCAGGGCTCTAAGCCTGAAGTGAAACAGCGATAGCAGCTGATCAGCCTTATGTTGTAAATGAGGTCACAAATGTGCACTTTAATTTAACTTCTCATCAGTACAGACTTTGTATTGTTTAAAGTTGCACTGTGTAACTTTTCTAGTCACCTGCTTGTCTTTAAGGAGATGGTATTGCTGTGCCTAGAATGTTCCACAGTATGGCATTATACTTATCTCTTCTCAATGGAGACAGGCAGGCAAAGCCACCAGGTCAAGTTACAAGTCAGATCTGTGATGAGGCAACCCCACTAACAGTAAGAATGCACATTTTAAGGCATTTTTTTTTTTACCAATAAAATGAAATCATATTAATACAAAATAGATAAGTGCAATCTCATACAAGCAGTAGGCATGCCCTCCACCTGAAAAGTTACATGGTACAACTTTAATAAGCAGTATGTACAGTAACATTGGGCTATCTTATAAAATAATGAAATACTTATTGGATTCAGTTGCGCATTAAGTGGTTAACATTAAAGAGGGGGCATTTTGCTTCTACAGGATATTAATTGCTAACACATAACATATTTAGATCACCATGTTACCTCTTATTGCTTTAAAAATGCTATATTTGCCAAAAACAACATATTAAAGCACTATCACATTACAATCGGCGTGTGTTCCGCTAATTAAACTAAAACTCATTGCATCAGGTTTGTCAAGTTGTTGTGTACAGTTTTTTGCTTCTGTATATTTATGGAGAATTGTTTGTGGAAGCATAGATGACATAGGCTTGAGAGCTGAGGATTGCACAGAATCTTACAGCTAAGAAAGTCAATTTTGCATAATACCCCCTCTTATAAGGTTCAGTTCTAAAGCTGTTGGAGGTACTATAATACACAAACAGTGAATGGCTGTGTATCAAAACATTACCACTATCCATTCTGCCTGTTGTTTCTATAACAGTTATTGATGATACACATTTTCAGTTGAGGCTACACAAAGAAAAGTCCATAAAAAAAGGCACTATTAGACAAATCAAACAAATAAAAAAAACAATATATGTTGACAGACAAAACAAGATAGTATAAATCACCTGCTAACAATTGTTATGTTTCAAGTCAGTTTCATTGTTTTTCATACTTGTGTCCTACTTTTCCTTTGTAAATATGTACTTTTTCTCTCACATTTTATTTAGTCTTTGATCCTCTGCTTTCTGCACTTACGATGCACTATACTTCTTTGATATCCCTCCACCGCTTTGTGCTGTCACTGTCACATTTCTTTCCTTATCCTTCTATTTTACTGTTCCTTCAAACCTCTGCCTCGTCTCCCCTCCCTCCTACTCACTACCCCGTGCACGTCCAGGTCTGTTTCCACTGATAAGGCGTTCACTTACACAGGGGCCGAAAAAAAGATAATGACAGTGATAGTTAACATCACAGCTAACCGCTTTCTTGCACCAATATAATTTCTAATAAAGCAGTCATCAATCTGTGAAGCGGTGGTGATTGGAAGAATAAAGACAGGGACGTGGGGACAGGGTGAATTTTGTTGTCTGGTTTCTCAAAATCCATTTTGTTTGGAGGAGAAATGAAAACAGAACTATTACCTGTCATGTCAGCTCAGGTAGAGAGGGGTGCAGACAATTTGCCTTATCTTGTTGAAATAGCAAGTCTGAATTCCATATAGGCTCCTCTATCAAACTGAACATGGAAGATTTCCATCTATAATAAGGAATATTTAGGCTGTCAAATTTAGTCACATTTGTTTGTGATTTATAAAATGTATTTCATTGTAGCCAGAACTTTGTAAAACTTACCCTAAATACCCTGTATTTTGACATTTTTAAAGAAAACATCAGATTATTAATTTAAGCTGCATACTCTTATGTCCTTTTGTATACTTATACCCTGTAATATCAAGTATAGATATTTATGTTACAGGGTATTATTATACATATTATTGGTAGAACATCTTTGAAAATCGTGTCTGTAAAAGGAAACTGTGACCCATGAACACTTGCATTTCTGTTGCAGAGACTGTTCTCACTTGGACTGTATTTCCACTTGCCTTCAGACACCCTGCTCGTGGCCCTGTTAAAATGTAGTCAGAGGAAAAGCTACATTTATTGTGCCTTTTATTTGGTTCAAATCACAGTCAGAGAATTATGTGAAACTAATCAGAGGACAGGCCCTTTAACCGCCTCTGAGTCTTTCATTTTGTTTCATCATTTTTGCCAAAGATGAAACTAGAATTACATTGTGCAACATGAGGACACACAGTCTGTCACAGAGAACTCCTCATCTGTTCATTCACTGGTAAGTTTACATTATCCTCACATAGAAAACTGTAACTCTCTGACCTGTAAGTTCCTTAATTTAAGTGTATTCCTTGTGTGTGCCAACTTTATGTATGTTCTATATGAGGATCCTGCATTCCCCGTTTAGTGTTACTGCAAGAGGAACTGCTGTGGTCATACGAGTCGTGGCTGGTATTTTCCATGACTGAGTGTAGTCAGAGGTAATTCTGCTTGGCTTCAGTGGCTCTTTTAAATTGGCCAAAATGCAGGGAAGCTGCCAAAAACAGGAACAAACAAGGCTGTGATTAGTGTGATGGCACAGCTGACTCTCCGGGACAAAACAAAGACAATTAATCAAGATAGTGCCCACAGTTACATCATGTTTAGCTCTGTCATACTCTGAGGTGGTAAAAGTACTCAACAACCTCTATTCAAGTAAAAACTGCTATTGCTTTAAATTAATTTTACTTGAGTGGACCTAAATATCAGTAACACCCCTACTTGAGGTGCACTAACTGAACAAATGCAGGAAATGGTTTTCATTTTGCCTCCATAGTAGTATAAGTATTTTCAGATAATATAACTATTTCTTAACAACAGCAATATTCAAACATTAGTATCAATAAAATACTTGTCACTACTTTTCACATTTGCTATATCTTGATTTTATCCCAATTAGAACATGCTTTACTGACCCCTTTACCAGTTTTATCTGATCAAATGTTTCTGATAATAACTCATTCTTGTCTGGCTTTGGTCCCTGCAGCACTCGCCCCTCAAATGCCACCCCTTTCTCTCCTAAATGCCACTTCCCCCAAAAGGTGCAAAAGAGGTGAGAGAGGCACAATGACATTAAATTCAACTGCCTGATTCTTAACCTGTAGTAAGTCACCACACTCATGGAAATTACTTTACTTTATCGTGTTAGCATATATAGAACAGTGCACCTGCAACAGCTGCACTCATCAGTAAAGCAAAGCATTAACCCAAAAATGTGTAAGTAACAAATGTGAGCCCATAGTGTTTTATCAAACTAATGCCTATCAAATCTATAGGAGTTCAACATATACTGGAAAGAACCACACTCCAGATCCATATTGGCTGACTGACTTCTTGAAACATGTAAAATAGGTCACAAATGTTGGGATTTATCTGTCACGCCTGTCTGTCTAAAATGACGTCTCAGATCAGACAGATTCTTAAAATTACAGCATCTTAAAGTAGGTTAGCATATAAATAGTCCAACATTGACGTCCTACGCTAAACTTGTTCTGCTCCTTGGCTTCAGCTGGTAAAAATCTGCCTCCGCAGTGTGTTGTGTGTTTACAGGTTGCAGTCCTCCCAGAGCATCATGACACACATGACCCCTGGGATCAGAGGTCAAAGGTCAGACTCCTGCAACGAACTGTTAACTGACCTCGGGCAGATCATCAGGATGGAAGTGAGTATTTCTCAGCATGATCTGATTCTGTGGAAGAGGGGAATAATGTATCCATGGCTTACACTAACATTCATGACGATGTATGTCAGTTATATGATCACAGATATGAATATGTCTACTTACAACTTCCTGGTAATGTAGTTTTTATCACAGTTATTGTTTCTCTGGTGTAATCTCGTGAAATAAACCGATGTTTTTGTCATTCTGCATAATTAAATAGATTTTAGAAGCATTTGAGACTGCAGCACAAAAGCGACAAAAGTCCACTACATGAACTAACAGTTATATATTGGGACGCAAGATGACAGTTCATGGAAAGTTAATAATATACACAAACTCAGTCTTCCAGGATTCATTTAGTTGATTTTAGCATTGTCAAATGTACTATTGCACTGATTGTTATGAATGTCAGCTTAATATAAAGTGACCTAACAGATGCTGTCAGTGACTGAGACTTGTGTTATGTGTCAAGTGTAAAACCTTTGTCTAATTAAGGCAGATGATTTTCTGTGGAGAGCCCTGGGTAGGAAAAGCAGAAGGGAAATAAGATTTTAACAGTTGTTGCTTAAGTGCTAACAGTTAATTCTAATAGGCCACTCTCTCGCCCCTTTGGCCCTGTCCCAATACTCGCACTTGTGCACTTCAGATGCGCGTTCACGTGAAGTTGATCCGCACTTCCAGCAAGTGTGGAGCGATGCGGACTTCGGGTAAGTGTATTCCCAACAATGCGCTTCACTGGAATGTTTTTAAACAGCGCAGCGCTCGTACCAAAGCAACTTATTAGCAACTTGGCAGCGAGCACTAACTGGATACAATGGAAAGGAACGGCTTAACAGTTAAACTAATAATAGAGGTTATGCAGTGACATCATTTTATTCGAAAAATTATCCTCAACATTCCGACTGAGTGACTGAGGCAGAACTATGTGCAGCATAACAGATAAAGTGTGTGTGTGTGTGTTGGTGTGCGTGTGCGTGCGTGCGTGCGTGCGTGCGTGCGTGCGTGCGTGCGTGCGTGCGTGCGTGCGTGCGTGCGTGCGTGCGTGCGTGCGTGCGTGCGTGCGTGCGTGCGTGCGTGCGTGCGTGCGTGCGTGCGTGCGTACGTGTGTGTTGTCTGTTTTTTGTGCTTTTTATTGCCTCATGTTTGTCCGTGAAGCTGTTGTTTTCGCCTCACAAGTAGTAGTAGTAGTAGTAGCAGTAGTAGTAGTAGTAGCAGTAGTAGTAAGGTTCAGTTGTGTGAGCCCAAAGTCTGTATCAGTGATGATTGTGAGCGTAGCCTACACTGTTAACTGGTTTTCTACAAATGTTTACTTGTTTTTCTTGTTTTAAATATCAGGTACAAACTAAATATAAAATAAATAAAATAATAAAAGTTGTGGACCTTTGTATTTGTTATTAGACCTTTGTATTTGTTATTAGACTGTAACAGCTCTTTCACAGTTTAGATGTGTATTGAGCTCTTACAGAAGAAAATGTCATCACTCACCATATACCTTTGCCACTCACTATTAAAGTTCTAAAGGTTGTGATGTCATCTCAGTAACGGCGTTTCCACCATATAAAATGCGCATATTTCCAAAATTCGTATCAGAAAAACGCATATCGGCTACCTAAAGCAATTGTTTGTTTATGATCTGTTCAAATGTCGTTCTCGAATTGAAATCTAGAGAAATTCCTTGGGGTTATTTTCATTTGTGACTCGCTGCCTGCTTTGTACGGTTTCCCTGATGCCTATTTGGAGCGTGTCCCTCAAAGCGTAAACGTTCCATGGGCGAATAGTGAATTTAAGCAGCCGGTGTAGAAGCAGATAGACAGTGGAGTGAGGGGGAAAGCGATGGAGGGGGTTCAGAGGGGAGGGAGGCGTGAGATGAAAGGCATGCTAAGCGCGGGAGAGAGAGGCGCACACAGAGAGACGGAGGCTGAGAGGCGACGGCTCCAGCAACAGCGCGCTCTTTCCTTTCCCTCCCCTCCGACACGCACTCCGAGATTCACGACGGGGAGAGATGGAGGGCACCGTGACCCTCTGAGCAGCGCTGTTCGGGGGAAAGGACAATAAAGCCGCGTCTCTTTCCTCTGTGAATGGATGGACTCAATTTTGGAGACGTCAAGAGAGAGGGAGAAAGAAAGGGGCATGAGTGACAGGTTTGATCCCACCGAGTGAATAGATTGACGTGCGGAGGAGAGGCACGTGTGGACACCAACTTGTGGGTCACAATTTTGTAAACCGAAACAGCTGGACAGATGAGGAGGCTCCAGGGAGCGCGGTTTAATTCTGGGTACGTATGCACGCTTTTGTGCGTTTTCGTTTGTCGCTTTATTGTCGTGTTTTATAAAGGAGAAGCAACAGCGCAGATCTCCAGCCTTGACGACTACTGACTCTGACAAGTCTCCCTACTTGCCCTCAGACACTTAAGGCATTGCCATTGTATGTGTCTGTAGTTTAATGTCTTAATGCTACATAATCGTTACGCACCATTTTGTAAGTGTTGCCTACGCTGTCACATTGATGGCTTGTACTTAAGGTGGAAGGTTGCTGTACAAATGAAACGCTGGTCTTTATTGCTGTAACATTAGAAATTACATTTGCTTGAGTTGTTTGCTGTGCGCAGAGCGTTGAGTCATAAATCGTTCTTGTGTAATAAATTTAAATGGATAAGTTGAGCCCAAAAGCCAGGAGTTGTTTTGGATATTAGCGGGTCTCAGCTTACCCACGCGGCACTGCAGGATGCCACGGTGAAACATGACATGTTGGACCATGTGTTATGTCACGTTGTGGCAGGGTGCGTATGGCTGGCGACAGCAGGTATGCACGAGCTTCATCAGTCAGCCACCGCTCGTGCACTAAACCCTACATCCCCTAGTCTCGATGTATGTCACAGATCTTTCCTTCACTGAATGTGTTTTGTCCCTGTGTTTCAGTTCATAGGCTGTCTCTCATCGCCTCTTACAAACACAGATCCTATCTTCTGCTTTTATCTCTCTGGCAATTACCTTTTCCTGACTCTTTCCGCTGATCACTGTGGTCAGCGTGCCAAGCTCCAATCTCCTTCTGGTCATCACAGTAACGGATTTTAAGATGAAGTATTTTTTTCCTCACATGTTTAAATATAGAATAGATGTTGTTTTTGCTGCTATGCACGCTATCAGCTCATTATTTCCTGCATCTCATTATTTTGTTTGGGTTTATAAATTGCTTTTTGACCTAAGAAAAAACAAATGGCTACTTAAATGTATAAATAAAGTGTTGAAACTTTGCATTTTCATGAATCTAAATGAATTTCTCTGAAGCTGCAAAATAAGGTGAAAAACATAGAAACAGCAAAATTATACAGAATTATACAGAATAAAGTGTCAGGTGATAATGAAAGAGAGAGCAGGGTCAAACTGACAGAAAGTTAAGGGGTAGATAAATGGCTGTGGAGCAGTGGAGGTGATGGGCTGGCGTTGACAGATGCTGATGTCATTTTCCCTGACTGGACACAGAAGAAGCAAAGTGGTGGTTCTGAGGCAGCCCTGCAGGAGGAAGGAGAGAGAGAGAGAGAGAGAGAGAGAGAAAGAGAGAGAGATCAACAAAGAGAGAGAGAGAGAGAGCCTTTGCACCTGTTAACAGTAGAACAGAATTTGATTGCAAAATAGTTTTATTTTAGACTTTTGTAAATGTACATTATTTAGCTATCAACATTCAAATCCTAAACTATATTTACAATGGATTCAAAAGTATTCAGTATTTTATGACTAAAGAAAAACAGGCAGTGTATAGGTCTACTATATTGCAAGATTATGATTTTTATAACATTTGTCACTTGCTTTTATTCTTGATGTACTTCCTGATGACCATTTCCACAGTAACGCTAATAGTTGGAAATTTTCTGTGGTCAGAAGTTTTTTTTAGTCTTACTATACTTAATCTATGCCAGTAATTAAAAGTCAAGTTTGTATTAGTACATGGAGTCAGTTGATTTAGTAATGTGTACCTGCAATATATAATAACCCTCTGTAAATGTATGCATTTGGGGTTGAATATTTAGGTCAGGGTTGTGATAATGGCTTATAGAGGCCTCTTGTTGATAAAGAGCAGTTTTACACAGATGAGATGAGATGTTTTAACCAGAGGGGGGAGAATCTTCACAGGACTTGATTGTGAAGGTGACCGAGGATGCATGGACGTGCTGGAGGAGCCTTTGATCTCTGTGCTGTGCGTGTGTGTGTGTGTCTTTTAGGATGATGTTTGACCTTGGGAGATCCTCTTCTTAAGGACGTTATGCTTGGAGGGGGTTGCTGCGATTAGATTGCTGCAGAACGTGATTGAGGTGCAGAAGTGGACAAGGGCAACGGGACGAGAGCACAACAAAATTGCCCAGAGCCCTCTCCCATATATACACCAACACAATAAAACAAGTCTTTATTAGAGTGTGCAATTACAACGCATGGCTTCAGAGGTCAATCACCAAACTGGATGTAATGGTTAGGCCGTAGTGTTATTGCTCGAGTATCCGTCTCGGGTGTGCTTGAGGGCAGGGCAAACCAGGCCGTACAGTAGAAGGTTTACAGATACAGATTAGAGGAAGTATATATGCTTAAAGTGTGATATGACTGCTGTAACAGCACATTGTGCTGCAATGCATCAAATCATACAAATCTCACCATATGGCATCATGTCAGTGTCACAATATGAAACAAATTTTTGGCACTGAAATCCAGTTTTATAACACGTCCTCGTTTATTACACGTCCACGTCCTGTCCTTCATTTCAACGTGAATGGTGCACTTGTTTTACAAAGTAAACAAACCCTTTATGAAAGCTTTTAATAATATTTACCCAAAATATGAGGCTGTATTGAGTCCATATGAACTATAAAGTGCTTAAATGTATTAAACCTTTTTTCAGTGAGTCTACTTTGACTTCCCCATAGGAACCACTTACTCAACCTATATGCAGCAGTTTTGCATATTTGCAATTGATGCTAGGTTGTGTAACACTCAAGCACAGCCTGGCTTGTGGCTGGATTCATCAATGTTTCATAACAGGTACATTTTTTTCTGAACTCTAATAGGCCAGTATTGCATTTGATGATAATTAGAGGCCACTGAAAAAGGAAAAAATCTTTCAAAGCAAAATAGTTTTGGCTTAGGCATTTTTAAATTAAGTGTTTCATTTCATTCTTCCCAGTGGAAATAGTTCTAGTAGTTGTGTCCACAGAGGTGCTTTGGCTGCTTGTTGCACTTTTAAAATGTAAAGTAAAGGGCGCGGTCTCAGCAGTATATAATGAACACATGCAACTACCTGCGGCTAAATTTGAACCAGGTTAAGTCCACCTCCTCCTCAGTCCTGGACTCCTCCATCACTGTACAGTCACCTCTGACCTCCCTCTCTCCTCACTATCTTGCTCTCTGTGGCTATGGATTATTTACTCTCTCTCCCCTCATTCCTGCCCTTTTCACTTCCTATTTTACTTTGTTTAATTTACTTTCTGCACCGCATTCTCCCACAAGTGACCCCAGGCCTTTCTGATTCTGCTGTTCAATTTGTTGTGGCTTTCACCGGGCCGTCGGCTTCACTTTACCTCACACTCTCTGTGGGGTTGTGGGGGAGTGAAAGTGGATTCAGGGTCACCTGATATCTCCTCTAATTCTGCTAATAAGCTTGCGTGGGTGGAATGGCTCATTTTGTTATTTTTGTCTGCTTAAAATACAAGTGAGAATACAATCAAGATCTTAATGATTTTTTTTTTTTTTTTTTTTTGCATTTATGCTTCAATTACCTTCTCTTAATTAGTACTCAGCCATAACACAGAGGTGCATAAGGAAGCAATATGTCATATGTTTATCAATGAGTCTTGTAGCATCCATTTTGATCCATAGTAAGTAATCATCTCTGTAGTGTATCGATATGTCATCAGAGCATTTCTATAACAAATTAAAGGATTTATTGATAGATTGGATTTCAATAAAAAGGCATGTCTCCATTTGATGTTGGAAAATTGGCTGCGTGAGAAGAAATTATTATGCAATCATTCTTACACTGGCCATGTCTGCTAACTAAACAGGGAGGAAGAGTAACAAACATGGCAAAAACAAAAACATATTTTGATGTTGGGGAACAACGAATCATTCCCAGATGGGGGTGGGAGAAATACTGAAAAATAAATAATATGACAGTTGTTGTTTTGGAGATATGCAAAATTAGAATATTAGAGCATTTAGGGTTGTCACGATAACACATTTTGAAATGCAATATATTCCTGAAGTAAATATAGACGATAAACGATAATACTGAAACCAAACCATGAAGCAGAATTATCCCCCAAAAAACTATTCTAAATGTACAATATTTAAAAAAACATGAGCTCAAATAACTAAACAGCAGAATGCAACACTTAAGTAATTAGTTTGTGTCTATAATGAGTAATAGAAGTGATTTATTCAGCCTTCTACAGCTCAAATCTTATCATATTGCAAGAAAATAACCAAAAATATCCCATTACTACAAAGAAAAATTACCCACAATAAATATTGACCCTAAAAAAATATTGTTCCATCTGTCACATATTGAATGATAAGTCGATACAGTCATTATCATGAGAGGCCTGCGAGTATTATCAAGACTATAAAGTAATATTTCTGCACTTTTGTGGTTAATTTTTGGTCCATTCATGTTTTGTGCTAGATTTGAACCTCGACCAAAACATTAACAGGCACATTTACCACATCCCTGATGCATTGTTAAAATATTGTCTGCATATTGTAATCGAGGTAATGTGAGATATTCATTTTTGTCAATAGCGCCCACCCCCATAGTCCAAGATGGGAAAAACAAAAGCAGATATGAATATAGAATTTGAACTATTTAAATTCTCCATCTCATTGCAGCCATCTAAATGAACAGAGTAATTAAAACGATTGTGTTACTGTTAACCAGGTGACTTGCTCTCTCACCGGCCTCAGTAGTCTTTGTGTGTGACTGCCTGTGTTGGGTACCTCTCATTACAGGCCCCTGGTGGAATTAAGCCCTCGAATTTCCCAGACTTCATAAAATGTTGATGGGGGTCGTGAAGTTTTTGGCCCTGTCTCACCTATGCCACCCTTCCCTTTGCAAATGTTAATGCAGGTCAATGAGATTACCCTTTTCAATCAGTGTGAGTACACGTATATGTGTGTCTGTGTGTGTGTGTGTGTGTGTATGCATGTATGTGTGTGTGTGTATGCAGTGATTGTTCAGTCTGCAGTTATACCTGGCTGCTGTTGCTAATTGAATGTTAATGCAGGTTAAATTGTATCACCTTATGTTTTAATAATGCAGCTCAATTAATGGCCATCCTCAACCAAAGTCCTTTGTGCTGTATGGAGTCAGTTTGTTCTACTATATACCAATCATAAAGCTTGCAAATTCTGCTAAAATGTTAAATATGCACATTTAAATGGCTTTTAGCCTTATAACAAGCCCAGTTTTTAATTTATTTTAGCAGGTAAAGGTGCCTTGACGCTTTCCATTTATCCTAGCTATGCTCTTGAATTCAATATAACACGCAATTATAAGGAGATTAGAGAGCCATTTGAAGCAACATTGGCATCTACTGTAGGTCTAGGTACCGTTTAATACCAGTAATAGGTACAAAGACATGTACCGATAGATACCCAGCCCCAACTAGAACAATGCAGTCTTGAGTGTTTCCACTACAGCATCCGAGACCAGCATTATCACTCTCTGCGATCCCAAGACAAAATACCTGCATTCCTCTCACTGATGGGGAACCACTTACCCATCCCAATGCACAGCTCCAGCCCAAGTAATCAGTCACCTCCTCCTAAGCCCCTTGGTAATGTCTAGTATATCCTTTGATTCAGACTGGGCAGGTGCAGGGTCTGGTCTGGTAGTTTGTCTCTGGAGCTAAAATGAGCTTGGTTATTGTTCAATGCCAACATTTTTTCCCCCTCAGTCTCAGCAGTGCTGCAGTGTCCCAGAAATAAAATATTATTCAAAAGCAATAAAAGACTTGGGACACATCTGAAAAAACTTACCAATATTAGATGTTCTAGAAATACACAATGAATTGGAATATAATGAATAAATGTTTCCATGGTTACGTTTATATCACAGTTATTCAAGCATGTCTTATTTTAATTGTGATCGGAGGCTGTTGTACACTATTATGCATGTACAGCAATAAAATTACATGGGATATATTTATATTTATTTTTGTCATAACCTCTGCTACACTCTAGGCTCTAGTAATTTAATGATTCATTAACCAACTATCGTAGTGTAAAGTATAAGGGTTTGAACACAAGCTCATGTTTGTTACAGTAATGCCAGTTGCAGCACAGACATAAGGGGTGGGGGGGGGCTTGTATAGTCCAACACCTCGTTCACGCTCACACACAAGGTCAGTCACTCTCACTCGTCTGATGCTCTCTGTTTCCATCCCTGTTTCATCACTTTCACCACTGCCTTTCTCATATGTGATGGTAATAAATGCCATATTGCTATTGATTATTTTCCTGATCTATGTTTGGTTTAGGGCTACCATTTCTATAGCCACTGATACCAATGATGGAGAGCCTTGACCTAGTCCTGCGAATTGGATTTTAATGATTCAAGTATCATTTCTGGCTTCCTGCCTGAGCTGAATTTATAATGTGAACATGGCTGTGGCATTTCCATGGAAATTGCGCTATAATACCTTAAAGGGTATTTTATCAGTAGGAGCACTTACAACATATTAAGATGATATTCCTGAACAAGCTCATTATTCACAATAGGACATAGCACTACAGTAGTTTACCTTATAGTATACAAGATATGTTTTACATGTTTAGGACAATTTATATCATTTTATATCAACAATGGTGTCTTTGTTTCTAATATTCCTGGTCCATGCATTAAATTATTTAATGCATGGGTAGGCCTGTCACGATAAATACTATATCTACGATCTGTAAAAGGTTGAATAAGTGTCTTCTATGGCTAATTATTCACCAATAATAGTACATTATGTGTTGTAGCTCAGGCCTTTTACCATTTATTTAAAAATGGTTTTCTGGTATTATCTATTGTTTATTGTTTATCAGTGGCATAAAGTTGATTCAGTATTATTGTTTATCGCAGTATATGTCTATATCAATATATATCGTGCTTTAAAATTTGTTATCGTGACAGGCCTTTGCATGGGTCTGCTGTTGTTTCATTTCAAACGTCATTTACAACAAAGTATCACAGTTTAAACACTTGACATGTTGCACAGCAGTTGTTCTGTTACATATAAAATGGAGATGTTATTTTATACATTATTCTGACTTTTGTCCGGTGTGATTTTGGCTCTATTTTGTGTAAAGTCCTTGAGCGCTGACCCCCATTCTCCACACACAGACGTATAGTTGGCTTTGAGGAAGCACAGATTCTGACATTACTTCTGCCTGGCTGCCACACAAACAGCACTGAGCCCGGGGACGCAGCACTCTCAGAGCCACACGTGTGCGTCAGCCTCACTACTGTATCAGCGGTCACTGGGGAGGCCCGGCCGCATGTATGTCCTTTATATGGTGTCGTTCTTTAAAAAGGCCAAAGTCAAAACTAAATCAAGCACAACTCTTAAATTCTCGTCCTAGCTAATACAATTCGAACAGAGCATTAGTGAAATGATGACATTCAAAAGGATATTACAACTATAATAGACAGTATGTGTGGAATGTCTGTTACTATATTGAAAAAATTAGCATAGTAACTGGTATTTTGCTTGTTTAAATGCATGTAGGATCAGAATCAGAAATACTTGTACTGATTCCCAAGGATTCTTTTATTCTTTATATTATGCTTATATGGCTTAGCTAAATTTTACACTAGTAGTTGTATGCAAAGATTTGGACAAGGCTTAGACTTTAGTGTTTTCAGTAGAGAGCATGGGAGGACAACTTGGAGTTCATAATCATATACACTTTCGTTTGTCTTTGTTCTGGTGACAACATCTATTACTTTCAAAAGTGGTAGCTTCTTTGGGCACATTTACTTTTATGCACAAATGAATTAATATTATTAGCATATTATTCATTTCTTCCCTCTTGGGCTTGTCATCTCTGCCCAGGTTAATTGCTGTGTCAGTGGTGGCCTTGTGTGGGGGAGCTGTTTTTCTATAATTTCATATCTCTCATTTACCTTAGTATTTATATGAGTTTTTCAGCCTCATGCAATCTGTCCACATCGCCCTGCAGTGTCTTGTCTCCTCTCCTCCTCCCTTTAGAGCAGGCAGTCATGAATTTATTATGGAAATCAAAATAGAGCAATGCCTCTTTGTCCCCTCCGCTTCATGTCGTTGGTTCAAAATAAATAATTCAGTCACCAGGGGTTGAAATTAGGATCGGTCTGAAAAAGGAATTATTTTGGAGCTTGGCACAATTGAAGCTATTTTAGAGCGAAAAGCTGTCAACACCTTACCCGCGGCGCCCATTCTTTTCTTCATTCACTTGTCTGGATGTATTATTCCTCGCACCAGTTCGCCTCCTATCTCACACCGATAGAGCAAGTTCTTCTTTGTCTCATCTAGGCTTTGATGAGACTGCATGCTAAGCAGATAGAAAGGGCATTTGGTGTGCGCAGCTCTACTAGGGCTACACACTATATCACAAAGTTAGCGGCAAATGGAATATTGAGAGAATAGACATTGAAATATGGACTTCCAGTGGAAAAAAAAAGATATGGTTTTACATGGTTTGTGGATTTATCTGTTGTTGGTCTTCTCTAGACAAATCAGTCAATATCAAATAAATCAAAATTACCATGATGTCCTGTTATATTCCTTGAAGGTGCAATATGGTGGGGGTTCCGTCACCTGCTTGTTTCCATGGAGATGTTATTAATTTGCCTGGAATGTTCCACAATATGCCATTAAATTTATATATCTATAATTTATTCAGTTACAGGTGTTTTAGTGTTACAAAAATATCTTGAAAGCTTACATTCTTTCTGTGAGCAGGGTCGTCTCTCCACAGATCCGAACCTGTAACTTGGCCTTGTTGCGTCACCTACACGTCTCCATGGCGACAGATGTTTATTGCCTTACTGTGGAACACTGACTGCAGTAACATCCCCATGTAGACAAGCAGGGACTATCCACAAGAAAAGCTACATAGACCACCTTTAATTACTGAGCTTTGCATTACAAACATCCAAAATAATTATAGAAATTGTGCTGTTGTTTAAATGTTTCACCACTACAGGTCTTATCCTCCCTATGCCACCTGTATTGCATTTCTGTCCTGCAAGCTGTGTTCCCTCTATCTTGTTGTTTGTCAGATTTACTACATAAGACTTCCTTAAAGTGGTGATTAAAGGTGCTGTTTTGTGGCTGATGGCTTTGATGATGAAGGAGGCAGGAGGCAGCTCATGTCAGGCCTCGCTCAGAGACCTCTACTGATCTTATTACAGAGCAGTCTGGAACATTTGACTTGGAGTTGGCATTTTAGGCAGTTATTGAATGTTCTAAATCAGGCTCGAGTTTGCGTTTGGTGCTTCTTCAAAGTGGAACCACCTTGCAGCCTGGCTTATGTCTGAAACTGTGCTGTTAAACATTTAGGGCTGTTGTAGCAAAAAGTAATCTAATCATAATATAACCAGTGTAATATTATTATCCCTATTTTGTAACGTATCATAGCAACAGCATGTTTTTTGCACATCCTCTTATCGTGTGTCATGTATTTTCTTACCCAATCCCTTTATCCCCCTTTGCCCAGTCTGTGAAGTAAAAGTAAAAGTAGGCGTTGTCTTTAGTAAACAGAAAATGGATGTGTAAATGTGAGTGGTGTATGTTCATGCTCACTGTAATGTGGCTACAATATGCAGTGTTCTTAGTGAAACAGTCTATAGCAACATGTTCAAGATATTTGTGTTTTATTTTTAGTCATTTTTTTCACATGAACCAAAAAATATACTGGATGCTTCTTAACCATTATTATAATATTTGCATATCATATTTTATGGCACATCAATAAGGCAGTACATTCATTTGATGCTTTGTAAAATCATCCGCACCCATGTACTGTACGTGATCCGCACAGGCACAACTACATGCAGACATATGGACATAAGGTCTATCATACGCTCAGATACATTCTTACAGAGGCATCTACACACTCGAGTGGTCTTTGTCCCACGGCGGCAGTGAAACTTTTCAGCCCTGACCCTGTGAACGCACATAAGGAACCATAGAGCTCAGTAATGAAAGTGTAATGATGAGTGTTTGAATTTGTACCCTCCACTCCACAGGGAGGAGTGTGCCAGCCACAGTCCCACTGCTGGCTCAGGAGTGGCCCATCCCTCAACTCCTTATCCTCTCGGGAAATCTCGCTCACGGTTGAGATGATTAAAAGAGAATAAAAAAATTGTTTTAATCAGTTGTAAAAGGCGATTTTGGCTAAGTTTTAGTTAACGATAATGACATTCTGGGAGCTATGCCGAAAAGATCAAAAGCCAAGGATGTACCACAGGACAAATATCACAGTTGTCAGTAATGAGATCATTCACCCAGCAGGACTTTTCACACTCTGTTCCCTCACTGCGTGGATGCCTCAGCCTCCAACCGGTGATGGGTGAGTTACTTGTAAAATACACAGTTTACTGACTGGCAAGAAAATACAAACACATGGTTAATTTTCTTTCCCGTGGATGCGTTCACATTTGCAGTCTTTGTTTTAAGTCCAGATATAGACTTGGTTTGGTCCTGTTTTAGCCCTGGTTTAGTTCAGGTGTGGCGCATGTTTAGTTTGAGGTTTTGTCCTAGTTTAGTTGATGTGTGTGTATGCATCCTATACAAAAGAACCACAAATTAATGAAGCCACAAGGGAATGTGAGCTTGTAGCGGTGCATCAGGGCAATTTTTCATTAAACTTATGTCAAGTCTTGGTACACTGCAGAATTGCTATTTCCCCATATGGTATCGAATAGAAAATTGAAACATATTGTAATAGTGAAAAGAGACTTCCTTTTTCTACACTCTTGGGGAGAGAGAGGGTAGAGATATTCAGCAAATAGTGGAGGCTTGGAAGCGAACCCACAACACTAAGATGGCAACAATGGCATTTGTACAACGCATGAAACCACTACACTAGCAGCGAGCACAGCACAAAGCATCTTGGGTAACTATTCTCGAGTCATTGATTTCTCAAAGGCATCATTTTCTCGCGAAGACAGCGTGAGCTAAAGTGTTTTTTGTCTCTTACACATTATTATGCAGACACGCTGGCAGAGCAGTGAACCCCAGATGTAGACAGCATTACACCACGTCGCCTGTCAATCATCGCACTAACCCTGAACTGTCCCTAACCGTCCCCGAGCTGCTCACACCTCTCTCAACTGACTCGTCCTCTTTTTGATCTGTTCTTATCCACTCTTATCTGTTCTTTTCATCACTCCTCCATTTTAAAGAATATTTGCTCTGCTTGTTTGGTGACCTTTGCAGAAACATTGTCCCGTGTGACACCTCCTCCTCTTCCTCCCACTACGATCTGTGTGTGTTCTGGCTTTTGCTTCAGCGTGTTTACTAAGACTTCACAGCTTTTTTGCGTGTAAGCCATACATGTGTGGAAGGACCGAGGTATATTTGCCCCCCTGGGAGAATCTAGCGAGAAGAGGATTCTGGGAAGTCTTGTCTTGGCTCCTTCTTTCCTCTGTAACACCGTGCCACGCACGCTCACTCACGCTCCATTGGTGAGCAACACGACATGCTCAACATTGTTATCAGCGCTTTGGGACTACTGCTTTTGTTTCAGTATTACAAAAGATCCTTGCGCTCATTCATCTATCCTCTGCAAACTCCCCCTTTCTTTTCTTCTCTGTGTCAACTATTCCTCCATTTTTCATCCCTCTTTCCCACCTTTCATCCACACGGTTTAAACGGTGGCTTTGATTGGTTCTTTCGGACAAATCAGGGAAAGGAGCTAGCCAATGAGCTTGCAGGATATCAGGGTCACTATTATCCATGAAGCTATGCAATTACTCTGCTGTCTTCTTCTCAGCCGTGTTTGCATATGCAGCGCCTCTCCATTCCCAGTGCCTATATATCTCTTATGTACATGAAAATACGCTCTGTGCATATTTTATTCACGGCGGTTTGACTTGAAAAAGGAGCCCTGCGTTGGTGTATTTTGAACCAACAAGGACTAAAAGAGACTGTGCATTTTGCGGCAGACTTTATGCATCCAGGTCAAAGCAATGTAAGTTTAATTATAAAGTTTCCCCCAATGTAGATCAGGCTGCATGCTGCTCTTCAAAGACAGTACATGACGTCTATCGCTCACTCCCGTTCTGCTCTTCCTCTCGCTGTTGACAGAGGGGTGTATTTTTATACCACAAACTGGTCTGCCACTTTTCTCACATGTGCAAATGATGCCGGGTTTCCAAGTTTATGTTAATCCAGTTATAGAAATCCTTCCCTGGATTGTGCTAGACTGAATGCAATATTTGCACACAGGGATATCTTTTATTATATGGACTTCTCAGCATGAATAAATCCACAATAATCTGTGGAACATTGTTGTGGAATTTTGCATCCCCTGCATAGTCTTAGCAAGGACAGCTCTAGTCATTGTTGACTCTTTGTCTGTGTAATCCCTCAGTCGTCCAGGTATGATCCATAGTAAAAGAAAAATTCAAATCTTCAAATTTAATTTTTTTGTACAGTTGACAGAATTGAATTTTTACTTTATTTCTCTGTGGTTAGTTATGGTGTCATCCAACTATTACAGGCATTTAACATTATCAGTTTTCTTGATCAACCCGTCTCACAGAAGTCTGTGTAATCCCTCTGTTGTCCAGGTATGATCCATAGTAAAAGAAAAATACAAAAAAAATATATAAAATCTGTCAACTCCTACAACTTTTTGTCCAGTTGACAGATTTTATATATTTTATATATTTTCTTTTACTACCATCTCACAGAAGCGCTCTGCTATGCACTGCTCATTTTATCTCAGCCAGCTTGTCTCCAGGCTGTCCTTCTTAGCTCCTGTTTAAACTGCTTGTGTGGAAGCATAGTCAGGCTTGAATGGCCGATATTAACGTGCAGTGTTGAGTATTCAAGTCCCCAGGTCTCGGACTGATGGTAAATAAACTTCTCCTGCCTCAGACATCCAGAGTCTCCTGCCTCTCTTTACGCCTCTAGGACTTGTTAGGACAACACCTATTTTCCATAAAAAACATGACTTGGATTTTAAATGGTAAATGGGCTTGTCCACCTTTAAGACACTCAAAGCGCTTTATATCATGGAACCTGTCACCCATACATTCACACACCAGTGTATGCAGACACTGGGGGCAAGGTGTCTTGTCCAAGGGATTTGAACCGCCAACCTTTGGATCAGTGGACAAACACTCTACCCACTGAGCTAATGTTGAAGATTAATTGCAATGACGTCAGTGCAAAATCCAGTTCCTAATGTTTACTATATTACTGTAGTTTGGTTATATTGCTGGCCACATAACATAAGTCTTTTTTTTGACCACTCTACTCTCCAGAGTCTGCTGCATCTGTCGGTGTCCTTAGCGCCATCCTCGTACAATCAGAAAGATTTTTACAGCCAAAGTCATCTGATTGCCTTGGGAAGTTAATTTTTCTCTTCCTCCAAAAACCTTAAAAACTTTACTTTGGCATTTATGCTGGGAGGCTAAGTTTATAGAATTTGATGCTTTCCTAACTTTAGTTCAGAATAGTTATTATGAATTATACTTTAAAAATAGTGGAAACACTAAAACCCTAGAAAGGATTTAACGGTATTTAAAGAAGCTAATAGAGCTTAGCATGTGGCCTCTGGATGTATGTCTTTGCATATTTAGATGTTCTGACATTTCAAAACATATGATCTTTCTTAACCCATTATGTGGATGTGCATTTTGAATCGAGCTGCGTCAGAATCCACAGCCTCTGATGTGCCATCTAACCTAGCATACAGGCTAATTTGCATCATTAGATTTCCTCGACTGTGGAATGGCTTTGACCTTCCTCGATCATTAGTGACAGACGGAGACACACTGCCCCCTGCGCCTCTGCTCCATGTTGCCTCTCCCCTGCTCCTCTTCATCTCACACATGCACTTTAGAGGCCTCACTGTCCGTCATGGTCCGCCCTGTGCACTACCCATCACATTATGCAAGGGCTTCTATTCTTTCCGTTTCAATATTCAACCTTCCATTGCCTTTCATCTCCTTTTCAAATTCACAGTGACATCAAGGAGCTGCTTTAAGATCCCCCTATTTGCCTTGCACTTACTTAACCAAGCAGAGAATTGAATTAATTTTCTTCCTACTGACACAAAATAGATTGAAAAACACACCATATACATTCAGTCGTAGCCTATAGGGTATAAGGGATGCTGCGTCTAGGGAGTTGATCTCCTTCTTCTCAGAATTGGTAGCTATTATGAGGCGTAGACGCGTGTTTTAGCTTCCATCTGCCCCACGGGTCGTCCTTCCATTTTCTTATCTGCAAGCTCATTAACCAACAGCAAGGAAACTGACACCCCACTCTATATCCTGTCTACTGCTTTGCAACGAGAACAGCCATGACGGAACAGTTTGGTACCTCTGCTAAAGCTGTTTACCATCTTTTTATAACATCCCATAATAGTCATGACCTTGAAGTAAGTGCTAATTTTCAGTGCAGACACCTCCAAATATGGTTTCCTCTGCTTCAGACAAAGTGACTGGGATGTATATGTGAGAATTATCGCTAATGAGTCATTCTAATACCACACCAGTAATAAGGGCACACAGCTCCGGAGGGGATGGCTAATTCCAGCCTCGTCACTCACTTGTCAAACTAGATGCCACTCAAAATGAATGCTGTGAACTATTTCTTTTCCCTCCCAGACTGGTCATGTTTGATTAAATCTTTAATGCTATTTTTACAGTCTGTGTAACTTGTGTAAATAATAAGATCAGCGTTAGTGTTTTGGCCCTATAAATCTCGCATGGTATAGAAAGATATAAAAATACTGAGCACAGATGTAACAAAAACTCCAAAAAATCCACACAAAGACAAGCTTGGATTTAAGTTTTATTTTATTTAAACCACATAAATATTGATATTGCAGTTATTTGTAGTTCATATCAAGACCTCTGTTGATATTAGCTGGAACATGTTTCTATGGTAACATGAGACTTTTCTGAAAGTTCATAAGTAAATGCTTTATTTGCAAGGCCACATAAATATTACATTGGTTAAGAGTTTGTTCCCTATGGACCCATTGCTAACATCTTTGGCGCTTCTATTTTTACCCACGTGTGTAACTCGCTGCTGTTGCTAATAGTGTAATAATCCCTGCACATGCTGGTTAATTACGCCCCAGGAAAAACAAAATGAAATGCTTTTCTCTGCCGCATTAAAACAGCCCATGTAAATAGAGGCTTATTTGTGCATTAGAGGTGCACATAGCAGACTTAATGATGTGTAAGTCTCTCACTTTGCAGAACACCTGGCGCGTGTCCAGACCTCTGATCCGAAGCATCGCTAGCTCCTAAAAACATCACACATGGAGAAACGTGTGAAGACATCAGAGCGACTGGGCTCAGAGCTGAACTGAGACCAGAGAGATGGTTTTGTTACATTTCAAAGACTGAAGAATGTTTGTGTAGCACCTCCAGCCTCTACAATAATGAGCCTGGCTAACAGTACAACATAGATATCTGGTAAATACAATGGAATAATGTGATAGACACCTGCTGCAATGTGATAAGACAAATTTACATAGGCATATTGTTTCAGTCTAATATACATAAAAAATCATCATTGCTTTTCCTGTCAGATAAGTTCTGAAAAGGTCAGTATGGGTAGGTATGAATTGTATTGTTATTCACGTGAGATACACTCTGAATAATATCGTCTATGTTTGTGTTTAGTGATGAGTGACTTTTTCAGGAATGTAAACCAATCTTGTCCTCTTTTAGCCTGGCATGTTTCTAATGCCGTAGGCCTATGGGCTAAAATGACCGGCAGACTGGAGATTTACAATAAAGCTTGACCTTTGATCTGAACATCACATGACCTCATCTGGCTTTTGGAGGGGAACGTGTGATGTCATGTGTCAGAAATAACCAAAGTTAGCAACATGAACATAGAGACGGCTACAGTTCACTAGTTTACTGTTATTTAAAGGTCCTAAATTATGTAAAATTGACTCTTGTGGGCTTTAAATCATGTTATAATGTTGTTACCACCTCAAAAACATACCTGGAGTGTATTTTGTGTCATTCATTCATGTTTGAGTAACCTTTATTTTTATTCATTCATGTTTGAGTAACCCTTTATTTTTAGTCTACATCTCCAAAGCTCAAAATGCTCTGTTCCACCTTATGATGTCATGAAGTGGTAGTTTTCAATTTAACAGCTACCTTTTACCTCTTGTTTAGTAGAGATGGGCAGTTCCAGGGCTGAAATTATCCAAATGTTTCTGGTGAAGGCGTATGGAGTTTTAAAACACAGTGGAGCACTTCCTGTATTACCAGATGACATCACAAGGTGGAACAAGGTGTTTTCCATTTGAGAGAAGAACACGGCAGGGTTTGTGTGTTAAACATGTGTAAGTATGTTTGTGATGAGGAAACAACATTATAACATAGATCAGACAATAGCGTAATATGGGTTCTTTAAGTAATTGATGTGTGTGTGTTATGTAAGAGTTTTGCGTCTGTGTCAGGCAAAATTTTGTATTGTTAAAGTGTTGTTGTCCTTGCGAATGGTTTGCTGTGGCACCCCCGGACAGAGAGGAGAAAATAGAAAACAAGTAAAATATACTCAAGTTAGATTTTTAAAATAATTTTATTTGATGCATGTGGCACTAGCTTATGTCTCCTGCGATTTACATTCTTGAATATTAAACTAATTAGTGGTGGTTCTGATAGCATCATTTCACATAATTTGTTGCAAGCAGGTGGGCGTAATGTTCGGCTGGTGCAAATCTAGATATAGTCAATACAGCGGGGGCGACAGTAACTCAGTTTGGTAGAGTGTTCACTGATCCAAAGGTTGGCGGTTCAAATCCCGCTCTCGACATAAACATCATTAGTAGGAGGTCATATCCGCTGATCCACAGGTTGGCGGTGCAATTCAAGCACCCACAGATGACTGCTGTTGCCCTGTCCCTGGGCAAGACACTTAACCCACCTCGCCCCTAGTGTCTGCGTACACTGTATGTGAATGTGTGTGTGAATGGGTGATTGGATCCTTGATGTAAAGCGCTTTGAGAGCCTTGAAGGTGGAAAAGCGCTGTATAAAAATGTGACCATTAACCATTTAAACAGCATCAATCCTTATACACCTCGATTAACCCTTATATATATTTACTGTGTGTGCACGTGTGTGTGTGTGTGTGTGTGGTGTGCGTGCGTGTAGTGTGGGTGTATGTGTCTTGGTCTTCACACTCGCAGTATGCCTCTCCACATGCTTTGTTTTGAGCCAGAGAAAAACAGGTCAAAGCGCCGCTGGATATGAGAATGATCGGAAAACTACTCTGCTAATTAAAACTGCCAGGCCTCCAAGTAAACCTAAAATACACTTCATATATTTCCCCAACTTCCCCCGACTCATTTGCACATTACATCATAGTTACTTTTAAATCTGCAAAACAACAACACGGTCTGTCTTGCTGTATCCAACTTTATAAAGGATGCTCTAAAAACCTTGTACCTAACACTTTGAAATAATTATACTTCTCCTTTGATGTTTTGGCAAATATGTCTTGCAGCTTGCGTCGGTGTCAAATTGGGATATAATGGAATCAGACGTCTGGCTTTGAGTTCATGAAGAAATTGAAAACTGCGTGTTCTGCTTTTTGAACTGAGGTTTTGTGCTGCAAGTATTTTTTATTTTTATTTAGTTTTTTTTTTCTTTTTCCCTCCTACGTTGTATATTTACCCAAACTGTCAAAAAGAGTTCCCTCCTTCAGCTCTCAAAAGAAGAAGACAGCACGCTCCAGATTCTGTACTTCAAACACCCTTGGGATTTCTCATTAAGTCGCTCTCAAAGCTCGCCGTGGGTAGTTTGGATTGAGGCACATCTTCGTCCTGTTTTATCATAGAGGACAGTTAGACATTTTTATTTCGACAGGTGGACAGCACTGAGAAAAATAATTACACCATGAGGAGCCCACACACACACACGCTCACACACACACATATTCATTCAAGTTTGTCACATATTTGATGGCTAGGGAATGCTCACGGCAATTGGTTATTATGAAAGAGAGAGAAATAACAACTGCTGTCTTTAGAGCGAGCAAAATGAAAGAGTCTACAAAGAAGTGCAGTCTTCAAAGGAGCGGGAACATGGTGCCTCCATCAATATGCACGTCTCTGTTGCATGTTTGATGACAGCTCAGCCTCCGTCTCCACACACAACATAAAAATCTTGATTAGGGGGGTCTGTCAGTTCTGCTGCCTTGTTATTGTTTATCTGTTTTAATTAATTTTCTGAACATAAGTAAAAACTAATCTAGATAGGGAGTTTTGTTCTCTGTTCAGCATAAAGGTCCTTGGCTCTACGTAGAGATTAAAGAAAATGTAGTATGCTTTTTTCTTGAACTTAGTAATTAACTGTAACAAGCATTCTTTAGTAATAATTATCTGCAATATTTGTCTAAAACAACTTGATAATGAGAGTAATGACTTCCTGTTCAACACTGCAAAACTGAGAGGCTCCAAATCTTCATTGTGACGTTTCACTGTAACAAGCCTTTTAAGAAAATGGCTTTTTGAATGCTACATGTTTGGTACAAGGGCACGGGAAAAAGTACACACGATATGACCTGGAGTCTGCTTTTTCCCCTTTTCTATAATAGTACAGAGCAGTGGGTGAAATTAGACATTTTCTGAGCACTCAAGCCTTAAATTCAGGACAGTACAGGATGACTCAAATCAGATCACTCAATCAAAATACAACTTTGTGTAAGCTAATGATTGGGAAAACCATTAGCATAATATGTTGTGTATAGGCTAAACCTATTCTTCCACTTACTTTATTTTTTCCAGTAACAAAAAATGCAACGCTTTCTGTTATACTTTTAGAAAGTCTAATTACCCTTCTGTTTTGTGGGATTTTTTGCAGTAATGATGAAATTGCAGGAACCTGGGGGTGTAACTGATACACTCTGTACTTTCTGCGCCCTGGGAGTCTACAGTCAGACCCCTGCTGCGCCCGCCGCCCCTCACCGCGCGCTCACTGTTGTTCAAAGTGAACACACACACACAGAAATGGGACCGCCTTTCAGCTCTTGTGTACTTCTAATCCACTCTGTGCTCTCGATCTCCTCCTGTACACATTTGAAGCAGGACCAGTCTGATATTTTAACATTATAGAAAAGCAATGTGGGAACAAAACAATTCACATGTTTGTTTGTTTGTTTGTGTAAGGTCCACAATTTGATGACTAGATAACTAGATTAATCAGATAACCCAATAATTTGATCATTTTTTTTGTGTCTTTACATGCACACAAGGAATGTAAACATCAAAAACACCTAGTGACATATGTCAGTTATTAAATATAGATTTTTAGAGTAGTTTTAAATTAACTTTCAATCTTTTTTTCAATAATTTCCCTTTTTGCATAATTTTCCTTGTTAAAACCTGCACAGGTGCAAACAATCAGAAAAATATGAATTATTCACATCAGATGTAACTGTTTATATGATAACTGTGTGGTGCGACAGTAGTAGAGTGTTTGTCCACTGATCCGAAGGTTGGCCGTTCGAATTCCGCTCTCGACATAAACCTCATTGGTTGAGCAGCCAAATCCGCTCACCCACAGGTTGTCAGTGTGATTCCAGCTTCCACAGATGACTGCTGTCCTTGTGTCCTTGGGCAAGACAATTAACCCACCTCGCCCCCAGTGTCTGTGTACACTGGTGTTTGAATGGGTGAGTGGTTCCTTGATGTAAAGCACTTTGAGTGCCTTGAAGGTGGAAAAGCGCTATATAAAAATGTAGCTCTATAAATCAGATCATGATCAGATTTGTGTGCATGGAGACATAGCCAGGGAAACTGTGAAGGTGGATTAAGATTTGGGCTTTCAGTAATTAGTTTTAAAGGTCTAAGTGAAGTAGGTAACATAGCTTTGTGTGGTTGTAATAATATGAGCATGATGAGAGGAATCAAAGACCCACTACCTCGTTTTCCTCTGGGTGTTCAAACTTCAGTTTAGTTTTGTTTGCCGTTTCTTTGTGGCTGTTGGCATCATTTCTCTATGTGCATGGATCTTTCCTCTTGGCTGAGTTTTTGCTTTGAAGCACTTAAAACAGAATGAGCTGCTGGTCTCACCTGGATTTCTTTTAGTAAACATCGCTGCACTCAAGAGGCGTAGCAGAGGAACCCATCGGGAAGTCATTTGGGGATCACCTGGCGAGTAATACAGATTATATCCAACCTTTTTTTTTTCATATTCATAACAGTCATCTATGTACACGTATAGTATTTACACATGACAGATTACACATGATACACAGTCTTACATAATTACTATGGTGTTTGGATGGATGATTTCAAATGTATTTTGCTTGTTTTTTTTTTTTTTAATCAATCTGCTCTGTTGATTAGCATTAGTTCCTTCCTGAATATGAACACCTTTAATGACATCCAGGCCTTATATATTGCTAAACTTGTCAATTCTTGTTCTTGTGCATCAAATCCGGGTTATACTTGTCCTGTCAATGTTTATATATGTTATTTTATTTTAATAGTTTTTACCTACAGGGCCAAAGTTATGTCAGTTGTTTGCTCTCTAAGAAACTGCAGTCCATATTTCCAGAGCAGTCCCAAAACAGCCCTAGTGTTTGAGGTCTGTGGTTTGAGTTTTTTTCCTCGGAGACATTGTTCTTGTCACTCGCGCAGTTGTCTTTTCAAAATTATTTTTCTCTTGTTGCAACACACTGTCACCGGCAGCATGACAGCGGCCATCCAGTGCGATGTTCACACTTTGGGCTGTGATCAGCTAAAGGTCAGAGCAGAGAGCGTGTCTGTGTCCATCAGGTCACACAGGCTGCTCCAGTGAATCAGCTGTTAGCTAAAGAATATATATGTTCAAAGGATTCCCCAGGAGTCGTACATGTCGTTCATATTTTGATGCAACATTGAATTTAATGTGTACTGAAGGAGCCTAACAGGAGTGAGCAAAATGTAAAGAGAAATTATGTTAAGAGTTTTATGCCAGATGCCCTTTCTAATTACTATATAGACTTATCGTTTAATACATGATAATAGAACTGTTATTTTTGGGGGTCAGTTTTTCTCGTGGGTACATTTTCTTTGTACTAGTGGGGAACTTTTTTTATAATTTTTCTGTACTATGATACAATTTGAGCTGTAGAGGGTTGAATAAATAACTTCTAGGACTCATTAAGTGTTGTTTTATTTATTGCAGCTCGTGGAAATCCTGCTTTAGGGTTATTTTGTCAGTGGCATAATAGCATCCAATATATATACTTTCTTCATTAATAATCCTACTTCCAAATTTTTATTGTGGCAGGCCTGATAAATGCAACAGAACGTGATGCCATGTTAGTTGATTGAACCTCTATATTGCTGGCATCGTAACCTCCAGCGTCATATTGCAGTTGTACACGTCATCTTTCACTGCTGATGCTAGCCTTTCCCATCTCCAACCTCCCAGGGGCCGTTCTAGCAAGGATGCACTAAGCTACAGTGACTAAGCACATATTTAATCTGGGATTCATAGGTACTTAGCAAAGGCAAGTACAAACTGTCAGCCTTCCTGTGAAATGTAAAATCATGTGAGGTTTGAATTGTGGTTTAAAATGTTGCACTAGCTCCAGTCAGCATGTGTTTCCTGGCTTTTGTTTTTTCTTTTTTTTGTTTGTTACATATTTTATTTCTAGTTTGTACTCTTGTTAAAGCAGACCTATTATGCAAAATTGACTTTTCAGAGCTTTTAACCATGTTATAGTTGTTTTCCCTTGTCAAATTTGTTTTGGAGTTGTTTCGTGCATGTTTGAGCAGAGTGATTCGTGCATGTTTGAGCAATCGACATATTGCTGATCAATCCCTGTTTTCACCGCCACCGGCATACGCCCACTGCTCTCTACTTATTTTGTTCTTCAACTTTATTTTTTTTAATCGATGATATGTATAGGATTCGGCAGCACTGCATAGTCATTTTGGTACAAATGATAAAAAAGTCTGCTACTTGTTAGAGTGATCTGTAACTATCCATACGAGGGGCCCACAGCTACATGGATCTTTGTTGTGATGAGGTTTACGGCGATGTCAGCTCCCACTGGGCACTGCAGTTCTCCAAAGTGGAAGTGAGCTCTTTTATTGGTTGTTTTAGATCAATATTGCGATTTAAAATGTCCAAATTATAACATAATGATCCACGTGTGTCATCGATTATAACTATATAGCAGACACAAGCACAATAGGTCTTTTAAGTTTTCATGCAGTGTTCTGGAAACTGTTTTGTTCATAAACGGGGCTATATAAATTATGTGGATTGAACCTGCTGATAGCCCCACTGCTGCTAAATTGTCCCAGTTTGTGCTCAAAAAGGATGCTAGTTCTGATGAGATCCGCGCTCTGCTGGCCAAACATAAAGACTCCAGTGTTTATAGATGACCTATTTATGGCATAAAGCGCCACAACCACATGTTTTCATTTAGAAACATACTTGAAACTGGGTGAAAGTGCTTGTGGCGCCGACATCTGGCCGCAGTCGTCAGTGTTAAGGGCTGTTGAATCTGCTAATGATGTGTTTGGGACTTAGAGGGAATTTTTGTTTACCCAACATCTGTCTATTCATTAGGTCAGTTACCTTAAACAGGGGTATTTTTTAGCTACAAGACTCATTTTTGCTGTTGTTCTTCCTCATATCTCCCTGGACAGCTGTTTGCCTGTAAACTTTGTCTCCAGTGCCGCTGGAAGTGATTTGCAAGTGTTGCCGCCATAGCATCTGGTTAATATTAACTTACAGGTGTGCTTTTCAGGAGTCCCATTATGATTATGTGTTTTAGTGTCTGTGTATGTGTCAAGACAACAGCAGCTACAATGCTTCACCTGCGCACAAAATCCAATGGGACTAACAGTGAAAGCCGCATTCATTTGGGCACTCTCTGGATAATGCTGTCCTCTGGGGGAGTATGTGTGTGTGTGTGTGTGTGTGTGTGTGTGTGTGTGTGTGTGTGTGTGTGCGCGCTGGGGAGCTGGACTGTGTGTTTTGAGGGTCCTCGGTCGTCCTTGAGTGCAGCAGAGTCAACCCTGTGTGACTCAGGCTGTGACTCTGCACTCAACCGTGGGACGCTGAGAGGCCAGTGCGCGACAGGAGAAATCCATCATCACACAACTGAACAGGCACACAATGATTACTGACACCAGAGCTATGTTTTTTATGTTTTTTTATTGTTATTAGCTAAAATAAAACACCAGCATTCAGGTCTGTTCTTTTTGACTCGTCACATACCACAACATTTAAGAGGCTCAAGCGTAAGAAAGAGTGCAGGTTTATAGTTTTATGACAGCATTTCCTGCTAAAATTGTATGCAAATATTTGTCGTATTTGGGGCTAATATCTCATCTGCTAACCAACACTATACATACCTTGGCCTGTTGGCGTGACCTGCTTGTCTCCAAATACATTTTATGCCATACTGGTGAAATTCTAGGCAAATCAATGACATCTCCATGGAGACAAGCAGGTAGAAGGTCCTCCACCAAAAAAGTTTTTTTTAATTAAAAAGCAGTTGTCATCTAGTCTGTAAAGTACACACAATCCCTTCTTACATTTTGATGTGATGTGCAATGTTAATGCACCAATTGCATGTTACTATCCGTGTTACTGAGAATTACCATCTGATGCTCCATATTGTATTATTTGTGTGTCCACGCGTCTCTGTTGTTTGTTCTGTTCCCCCTGGCTTCTCTGTTCCCGTTCATTGGGGACAGTGTAGTTTCTTGTTGTGATGGTGAGTAGCTGGTTTGTCAGTGTGAGTGAGCCGTGCTGAAATCTGGGTCAGTGTGTGCATGACAGTCGCTCTGTGCCACACTCCAGCAAAAATATGGCACACTTTTAACTAGAGCCACCTCATATAGGCTCAGCAAATAGCCTCTTAAATATTATAAATTTAATTACTAGACTGACTCTCTTCGGACTCTTGTACGTGATCTCTTGGGCTTTACGACAGCATGGATCTGTGGTAAATAACAGTGTGAAAAGTATCCTGGGAGAAAATAGTCCAAAATGAGTGATTGGTCACTGCGTTTTGCTCTCTCAGCTCTGCCCATTAGGCACAAACCAGTGCATACATTATTAATGTATTTTGCTCTGCTGCCAAGTGCATCTTAACATGATACTCCCTCCCTGGTGGTTAGATTTTCTCTTAATTGCAGCCCTTCAATTGAACAGAAGTTTCTTTAAGTAAACTTTCCTATTTCCAAACTTTTTCTTTCAGTATAAAAAGCCCCCTACGCTTAAAGCTGATTAGGACATGAAGTTATGGTAGATCTTGTGCCAGGTGCTCTTTGGCTGTGTGTGGGAGAGTGACAGGCTTCCTAACTGAGGGGATAGGATTCATCTTGTCAGGAAGACTAGATGGATTTCTTCATTTGTACAAATAGCACACACGTCTTTGTTCATAATATAGTACATCTCTTATTTATTGATATTCAGTCAGCACATTTGTAAAGATGAATCTTTATTTCTCACTGTGTCAAAGTTGTCAAAGTGCTATGTTATTGTCCACGCTTGTTCTGACATCTGTTTTCTCCCTCTCTGTGTCTTTTAGGTGGGTTGTGTACTGACCCTGCCTGGTACAGGCAAGGAGTCAGCAGCCCAGGGCCATGATTGGCTCCCCTGGCCCTGGTGGGTGTGCCTTAGTGCCATGGCTGCGGGTGTGGCAGTGGGTGCTGGCAGTGTCGCTGGCAGCCACAGTGGCCCTGACTCTCCCTGGGAGCAGCCTGGCATGCCCTCCTCGGTGCGAGTGCTCAGCTCAGCTCAGGTCAGTGTCGTGTCAGCGGAGGCGTCTCACCAACATTCCAGAGGGCATACCCACGGAGACGCGACTCCTGGACCTCAGCAAGAACCGGCTTCGCTGGGTCCAGGCGGGCGACCTCACCCCTTACCCCCGACTGGAAGAAGTGGACCTGAGTGAAAACCTTATTGCCACACTGGAGCCTAACGCTTTTGCCACCCTGATCAATCTCAAAGTGCTCAAGCTCAGAGGAAACCAGCTTAAGCTAGTGCCAATGGGAGCCTTCGCCAAGCTGGGGAACCTAACCAGTCTTGATCTGAGTGAGAACAAAATGGTGATTTTACTCGACTACACCTTTCAAGACCTTAAAAGTCTGAAACATCTCGAAGTAGGAGACAATGACCTAGTCTACATTTCTCACAAGGTAGGTGCTCCAGGTTCAGCAATGGTGATTATAGCTTTGTAATAACACCACAACAGTTGGTCTGCATGCAGTATTTATTCACTCTGTACTAATATGTTCTTTATTTGCAGGCCTTTGCTGGGCTGGTGGGGCTGGAGGAGCTCACAATAGCACGCTGTAACTTGACCTCCATCGCAGGCCAGACACTGTCTTACCTTCGCAGCCTGGTGACCCTCCGTCTTCATCACCTCAGTATCTCCTCCTTAGAGGACCAGAACTTCCGCAAACTGTCCAATTTGCGCGGTCTGGAGATCAATCACTGGCCTTACCTCGAGTTTATCTCCCCTCTGAGTTTCCAGGGCCTGGATCTGCACTGGCTTTCCATCACTCACACCAACATCACATCTGTCCCATCTGCCTCTTTCAAAAATCTGGTTCATCTGACTCATTTAAACCTGTCATATAACCCCATTTCCACTCTGGAGTCCTGGGCTTTCAGAGACCTGCTGAGGCTGAAGGAGCTGATCATGGTGAACACTGGGCTGACCACAGTGGAGCATCACGCCCTGGGCGGTCTGCGGCAGATCCGAGTCCTAAACTTCTCATCCAATCACCTGCACACTCTGGAAGAGAGCTCCTTTCACTCAGTCAACAGCCTGGAGACTTTACGAGTGGATGGGAACCCTCTGTTATGCGACTGCCGTCTGTTGTGGATCCTGCAACGACGCAAGACCCTCAACTTTGACGGCAGAGTGCCGGTGTGCACGGGGCCGGTGGAGGTGCAGGGTGTCAGCCTCAGCTCCTTCACCGACTCTGCTCTGTTTGACCACTTCACCTGTCAGAAGCCCAAGATACGCAACCGCAAAATGCAGCAGGTATTCAATTGTTTGTGTATATTTAGAAACAAATTGTTAGAATAACATTGAAAAGTCAGTGGTACTTTTTGCATGTTCTGTATTGTATAGATTTAAAAATCATAAGTGGCTTCTGTAAATACAGCTTTTACACATATAGTATATGTGTCAGATAAGACAAGTCTTAGATCCCCTGTGTTTCTTTATTCGATCTGTCTCAGGTCATTGCTCGTGAAGGGCAGCCAGTCAGTTTCCTCTGTCGGGCTGAAGGAGAACCACCGCCTGCCATTGTGTGGATTTCCCCTCAGCGCAGACGAATCACATCCAACACTTCAGGCCGCATCACTGTTCTCCCCAGTGGCACCCTGGAGATCCGCTATGCCCAGCTCACGGACAGCGGCACGTACATCTGCATTGCCAGCAATGCCGGGGGCAACGACACCTACTTTGCCACACTCACAGTCCGGGGCCAGCCGCTGGACACCGCCTCAGCCTTTTTCCTCAACCGTTCAATGTACAGTGGAGAGTTCTTCAATGATACTAATATGAACAGCACCCGAGTGTTTCTCAAATTCACCTTGGATCTGACCACCATCTTGGTCTCCACGGCAATGGGCTGCATCACTTTCCTGGGAGTTGTGCTTTTCTGCTTTCTGCTGCTGTTCGTTTGGAGCCGGGGCCGTGGCCAACGAAGGAATAACTTCACAGTGGAGTACTCTTTCAGGAAATCTGAGCCTGCCACCTCTGGCGCCTCAGGAGGGACCAGGAAGTTTAATATGAAAATGATATGAAACAACGCAGCCAGGGGTCCTTCGGGGGAGGCATGAGCACGTCCCATAAACGTGTCTGACACACACAAACCCACACAGCCCACAACTTCAAAACAAGTCTGAAATGTTGCAGTCATGGCTCGGTTTAGTCATTGGAAGTCACCAAAAAGGAGCCATGACTCAAATTGATTTAATTGTAAAGAATGACCCTGATCTTTCTGCCTTGCTGTGGTAGATGCAGTTTGAATCCTGTGTACTTGGTAAGAATAAAACTGTTATTAAGAGTTTTAATAGAAATTGGCATGAGTTGTATCTAGGTTGTCATTCATCATATATACTTTCATTCAGTCTTCTTTTTACCAAAAGAAAGCCTTAGCTGGAGGACTTAGTTATCATCCATAACTCGTACTTGTAGCTCTCATTTTTCAATGTTTGCTTGTTACAAGCCATATGCATGTAGCGCTGTAGTTAATATGTACAATTCACACAATAAAACACATTGTAGAACATTGGCAAGCTTTTTTTTTTATTCTGACCACAGCTCAACAGTAAGGAAGGTTGTGCCGGGTCACTTTTAAATGCATCTTGCATGTAAAAAAGCAACATAATTTGGCATGTCTTGTTCGAGCATTGCAACATTTGCTGTGTGCGTTTGGGACGAGTGCACTGGCCGACATCCATGACTGCCCATGTCCCAGTGGCTTTGGTGAGACGCCCATCGGACATGGACTGCTATGGTAACCATAGTAACCAGGGCAGAGGAAGGGGGGGGTCTGTCTGGTGGTCACACGAGAGTTCAATGTAAAAGAGTTTGAGAGGAACAAAGAAGTCAGTGTGACCTCTCCTTTCAGTCGCCTCAATCACAAACCCAGATCGTGGCCTTTCATCAACAGCAGAGCTCCAGTGTGGCCCCTGCCCCTCCCTCGTCTGTGCTGGTCAATGCCTGACCTTCAGTGCTGCCCAGGGGGAGCAGCGCGGAGCGTTGGGTCCGCTCAGAGGCAGACAGGTGACTGTGCTCAGTCTGTTATGTACACAACCATTCCAACACACAATACACCACACACATTCAAGACCCTTTTCTCAGGAAAGGTGAAGTCACTAGCCACAGAGTCTATTTGTTACTCTGGTAGACTACATTCCAGCAATACTCTATGTAGAGCCATAAAACCAAAATTTCCTAGAGAAACGTGTTTATTTGTGACACACAGAAAGCCATAGTATGTATAGGTATTTTTTCTAAAGTAGATTTGTGCATGATTTTGTTATATAATAATGATTATTACTACTGCCATCTGTCATGAAGACTAAAAGACCATGTGCTGTCTTTGGGCTACATATAGC
>KN482623.1:1684-18957 GCA_000787095.1 Periophthalmodon schlosseri | reverse complement strand
CCTTAAAGCTGCTCTGTCTGTGTGTGTGTGTGTGTGTGTATATATATATAATATATATATATATAAAATCAAATGTTTGTAACCACATGTGGATAGACTGAAACAGTGTCTGCTGTCTGTCTCTGAGACGGTCGGTGTGCAAATGTCTCTGCCCCCCTAGCCCAGTGCATCCCCCTACTCACCCCATCCCCACATGCCCCCACTGGGTCCTCCTTTGGGAGGGGTCCCTGGCTGGAGACCGAGAATTCAATGTAAATGAAGTCGTGTAACCCTACCCACGCCATGTGCATTGTATAGTGGAGAGTATTACTGTGATTTTTCATCAAAAAACTACTAAAGAGTTGTGTTTTGTTGCTTCTTGTTTGTCTTTGATTTTGTTTTTTGGAGTTGTTGTTCTCTGCTACCTTTTGACTTTTCAGCTGTTGTCTTCTTTGTGGCACTGCTCTGTTCTCAACACTTGTCCTACAGTTGGGCATGTGCAAACACGCTGAATGCCTACGAGCAAAAGTAATAACGTGCTTCATAATGTATTAAGTGGTACCATATTTGGCCAGTTGACTTGCGCTTTTATTATAATTTTAAAAGTTTTACTCTAAAGTGCAGATAGATATTGATTTTTGATGAATCGTTGTGATTATAGCATGTTCAAATGAAAATGCTTGGCATTTTTCATCGCTTGCTCATGAAAATGGGAAATATTTGCTGCCAAACATTCTGTATTCTGTAAGTGTAAACATGTGGGACTACACTAAATCTAATCTTTTTTTTTAAATTACTGAGTTAAGATGGAAATAGTCCATTTCAGAGTGTAGGTCTAAGTACGTGATTGAGTATGGAAGTTGGGTGATGCATTAACTAAAAGGTGTGCCAGAAGGTTCAATTCTTGATTTCCAGGGCTTCATTTTGCACAAAGGCACCCACTTTGTTGAAACCATTATTTTAGCTATTAAATCGCAGTTTTATTTGTCCACAAAATATAAATATAACAGAGACCTTCACTTAAAACTATAGAATTTCAAAAGTAGGCCATTGCGAGAGGCCTTATGAATCTTCCATACGTTTATCAACTTTTAAACTTTCAAACCCCAATAAACAAAAAAACAAAATGGCCTTGTTTACACCATTTCTCATAGTGTTGAGAACAGAACATGAGCTTCATGGACTTTGGCTAAATGATCCCCTCTGTCTATCCATCCCTGTATTTCTGTATTAGGTTTAGAAGACAGTGAGAATGTCCGTAGTGATCGTCGATGCTGTAATCGTGTAAACATCAGTCACAGGTGTAATGCGTGATGAGGGTGTCTTTCATTTGGATCAATATTTTGCTACTTACTTCTGCACTTTTCTTTACCTCCATTTCCCTTGTTCACAGTAGACTAAACTAGGCTGGATTATGGTTGTGTGGTAGTAGACACATAGAATGAGTGCTTGGTGTTGTTATGATGTGATATGAACAAGCATCAGCTGGGACAGTGGAGGTTTAAAATATCAAAGGGGTGACCCAGGTTCCCTGAAGACATTTTTTCCTAACTTCATTATTCACTTATTTCTTGGACTATTCCAGCTCTGCTCAGTGCCGCTTCTGGATGAAACTGTGGTTATGGAAACCCAACAACTGCAACCATTCTTCTGACTCAAACTTGAAAACCGGCGCGGAGTGTTGATGGCCAGACATTTTGCAAAACATCCTGGAGTAATTTGATTAATCAGGCATAACATTGGGACTACTGACAGCTGGATTGAGCAACACAGATTATATATATTCATATTTTATAGTAAGTGGGTTAGTTTGGAAATGTTTGCACTATTGGTCCAAGTGTAGTTTTGCAATGTCATATATTTAAAAAAAAAAAAAAAAAAGTTTCATGGGACAGCACAGTCCTAATATTATGTCTGATTTGTGTGTATTGGTCAAGGTTAAAACAAGCATTACCATTGAAGCGCTCACCTTTACTTTTCTTTCAAAGGCCTTCAAAATGAAATTAATTATTACTACTGACGTTCTGCCAAACAATTCTTGTGCTGCTCCCATCACAAGAAAATGGTGCCAGCTCCCACTGCTCCTGCCAAGACGTTGGCTGTGTCTTTATAGATTCTGTGGAGCTCCTTCCGATTCATCTTGGAGCCTTGAGAAACTAGGCTAGAAGTCTCATACTTTTCACAACTTGTCCTTGCCAAGTCTAGATTCCAGATTTTACACTGTTTTTGGTGAAAAAGAACACTGAAGGACACATGATGATTGACTTTACAAAAAGCACATTTGAAATTTTGCAACTGTGCCTTCATATTTTGAGTAAAAGTGACTTCATATTAGCCTGTAATGAATCCATCTTCTGCTTCAGACTAACAGCTGCCTGTCTGATTGGATTAGTCTTGATTTGAATGATCAGAGCTGAGAGCGGCCGTAATGGGATGAGGGAGACGTGACCGCGGCTGATTGGGTGATAATTTGGCTTATTAAACCTATTTCTAAAGTGCTCCTCTACAAGCCCCTGCCCTGTCATAAGATCATATAGGCTTTGCAATGCACGTACTATCAAATTCAGGTCGTACTGGCTTTCAGTTAATAAGAATCTAATTTAAAAAATTTGTTTTTTGTACCAGTTATCTAGCCTAATTGTTTGAAATGCATTATTTAAAGCCAGCTTTGCTGAAACACATCTGCCTCTTTTTAACCTTGACCAAACGGCTGTCATTGGATCTAAGTATGTGACATTACTGCCCCTCGGTGGTCACAGGGAGTAACAGCAACAAACGGTAAATCGGTAAATCGAACACGCTCACGCAGGAGAGGGACTGACAGCACATGCATGTCTGCACCGGTCTGATACAGGGCCATAAAATATCTATGTAAGAATGCAGATTTTTTAAAAAGAACAAAACAGGAAAAATGAACACCCAAATTACTCATATAATTTTGCACATAGTTATCACATCCCACAAGCAAGTAAATGTCCCAGTCTTAAAACACACACACAACAGTATTTGACAAATAGAGATAACTATAGGCCTACAATTTTGTGAAGGCCTATAGTTATCTCTATTTGTCAAAGTGTGGCAATGGCGGAAAATACCCATTACGCTCAACTCCATTTCATGATCACACTTATTGATTCCAATGGGACTGGATGACCTTGCCATAGTGTTAACCTTTAAATATAGCAACTCCCTTATTTGGGGGTCTTTATTTCCATCGCTCCATTTGTTTACACCAGATCTCTCAGCTCCCCCTTTTCTGGTCTTAGCTGGATTAATCTATGCATGCTTTTCATACGTATATCAGACCAGTCTTGCCAAACTCTCACATTCACAGACTCTGGTGCCATGGGACTGCACCCAAAAGCTTTGTGGTGTAAAATGACAACTGTGTATTGTTTGTCTCTCATGATTGTAGTACTAACCCTATATATACTCAGCTGATCTGCTCCTGGTGCACTGTGGAGAGATTGATATTCCAAGCAGGTTTGGTGGGCCTGATCAATGCTGTGTGGTGATAGGATTATTAATGGCAAACTTCCATTGATCCGTCATGAACCGTGTCATTCCCACAATCCCTCTGGGGAAGGAGGAGCTGGTGTGCACTGCTCTCAGATGTACTTTAAACTTGGCACTCATTCCTGGGTTTGCACTTTTGCAAACGAGACGGTGCCAGTTTATTAATTTACTTTTTCCAGATCTGAGAATAACACTGCACAGTTTGTTCCTCCTACTCCAAAGAGAAGTTTCACATTGCCCTGTTTTAATTGGAGCCTTTTTGAAAATATTACATATACCAACATTTCTAAACTATTTATTTACTTGTTCTTCTCTCTCTCGCTCTCTCTCGCTCTCTCTCGCTCTCTCTCTCTCTCTCTCTCTCTCTCTCTCTCTCTCTCAACCTGGCACCTAACTCGTAAAACATTTTTATCAAACCCAGGAATGAGTGCAACAAATGACTCCAATGAAGCGCAGGGCAAATGTGTTATAAGTTTGCAGAAGGCGATAGACTGCCATAGACTGTTACATAGCCTATTGTACTTAGTAAATGGTTGAAAACGGATCCTTGGATGTGAAGAGCACAAATGTATATAGATCTATTAGCCATATCATGTCATCCAATCTGTGTAGACCTTTTGCCATGTCTGACAGAGGAAATGACTGTTTAACTGTAAATAGTGTAGTCATAGAGTAATATAGGATTTAAGTGCTGCTTCTTCAGTCCAGGGATCGGCCTCTGTCCTGGTCAGTCCCATGGCTGCTTGGTGTCAGAGAAAGACAATACTGTACTTGTACAAAACACATTACTTTTTTAAAAAATACATGTTTTAGATGGTGTCTGTCTGTAAAGGAACGCCTTTTCGTCATAAAAGCATGATGTGACTCTCACAAGTGTCCTGTCTTATGTCAAATGTTACCTTCATATTTTAGCTAAATTATTAAGTTGCATTTATTAAATTAAATGTTAAACTATGATACATGTAAAATACAATATAAACAATATTGTATAAATAATACAAAAATAATAAGATATTCTATAGCTATGTGCTTGGTGTTCTATATGCAAAACTGAACTGCATTACTGCACTACTTTAATGCTCAAAATGTAATTTGTGTCTATCAGTGCAATAGGAGCAACTGAATTGTGCACCAGAGCCCACAGGGACCTTAGTGGATTGGCTGTGAAAACAAAGAGGAGAGTTTGTTAAGATGCAGATAGCAAGGTATGAAATATTGGTTTCATTCTGTTTTTCTCTATCAAACCAAACAGAGAGATATAACTAAACTCTATGGAATAATGTTATGGAATAAGATGTGTAGCTTTATCAAAAAAAATTGAAATGTTGAATTGTATTCATATTTTGAATATTTAGAATAAACATGCTCACTTTGGAGTGCATCGTCATATTATAGGAATATCTATACTGTATAATTGCGTTTTGAATTGCTATAAATTTGTTAAAGCTGCCTAATACTCCCATTCCACTGTAGATTTTTTGTCACCAGGTGGCAGCAGAGAGTCACCTAACATCAGAGGAAGGCATCACAAATAAAAGAGAAAACTGGTTTGCCAATTGCTTGTTTATTTATTTAAGTCAAAACACACATTTTACCCATACTGGTTTTTCAAACTTGTCTTATTTGTTCCAGTTACTTGATTCACTCTCCATCATTTTAAAGGCAGAACAATTTTACTGACAGACACTGCATCATGGGAGATGGAGGAGGAAGGCCCTTTGTGGGATGCCCAGGTGGACTTGTGTGGACATATGGGCTTTAGTGTGCAGGCATTTGATCAACATCTTCGATTAGATGTCCACTTAACAAGTCTGACCCCCTCTGGCCCTTCCCTGCAGCGTGCCCCACACCTCCTAAGGTCACTCTGCAGAGGTCAAAGGGCACCAGTGCACTGACAGGGCCCTCCTTCCTCCTCCATCTTAGGGCGGTGCGTATCTCTGCCATCCTCCTTCGCTCTCTCCGTCCTTTCTTTGTCTCTGCTCTATTTGAAATTGATTGTCTTCTACCATCACAAAGACACTTGGTTCTGATTGATTGATCGGTAAGGGAGAGGGAGAGAACTGGGGCTGCCGTGCCGGAGGTCTGTTTGAAAGGAAGCAAATGATACCGTTTTGATGCTGCCTGTTTGTTCAGCCCACGACCGGCGTCTATAAGGCAGACAAACACCGGGATTGAGTTTAGAGGATTAAATACAGAGGAGCCAGAGCACACGACTCAAGACAGTGCACAAACAGATATCACATAGCAGCATCTCAACAAACAAATCAAAGAATATGAGACACAACAATCAGAAATATGTGGAAACCAAAGCCATTAGTCTCCCGTTTCTCTCCCTCTCCTCGATACCAGCCGAGGTACAGTTCATCCTGCAGTTTATATACATTTATATATTATCCATGCATAAAAGAATCCCACCTCAAATGTCTGAGGTGTTTTGGTAGGTTTTCTTTTGTATTATGAAAACTACTTAAACACAGAGAAGAGACAAAAGCCAAAAGATGGGAAACAGAACCTTCGGTGATGCATCAACTAGAGTCGCACAATAGAGATTTTTTAAATGTTTTTGCGTGGTCAGTAATATCCATATTGGACTATAATGCACTAATGTTAATTTGAATGAAGTGCTAAATACTATAGTAAAATAATAAATAAATAAATAAATAAGATAAATTAAATAATATTATCAAAACTCCAATACAATGTTTTTGTCATAATTTTTAAAAAAAAAGTCTTTTCAGTCTTTTGCTTGTTTTTTGTTTGTATATTGTGCAGCTCTAGTATAATCATCCTTAAATAGCTACCTCTTCTGTTTTGTTTTAGTCCTTTGTGAGTTTAATTTAAGTGCACAAAGAACATGTAAGTACCTACAAACCAAACCAACTCAGACAAAGTCAACACAAATACGGCTTGTGTCATACACTTTGAAAATAAATGTAATTCTAGAAGAACATTCATTTTGCTGTGACGTTCTGTCATTGCTAAACATTGTATTTATTGTTCACTACATAGTCTTTACAATAAAGATTTGAGGTATATCGAGATGAATTGTCTACACATGCCTCCCAGTCTGTGGCGCTACCCTGGACGGAGGGACCAACGAAGAGGTTTGGGAGTATATTCATTGGACGGCATCATCCTCAATGATTGGTGAGTTCAACTGCCGGCCAATGGGAGAGTGAGATCAGACGGCATTGTAAACAATTGAGTACACACGAGCGCATCTCCACCCACTTTACAAATGACACAAAAATAACTCTGCGTGGAGTGTGTGTGCTGTGTGCATCTTAAGACTTTGACCTAGAGCCTCAGCTAACCAAATGGTGGTAGACACTTTCTATCACTAGAAGAGATTTAACTGATTAAAGAGTACAAAGGGATCATATGTAGTGTGTCCTCATATGATTATAAACACCACATCTAATCCCCTAAAGTCATGAGGACCTCTCCGGTGTTGCCTCCACTGGAGTGTGCCCCCTCACTGTCCCGTGTCTGTTTGTGTTCAGAGCAGTCCAACCCCTGGTTGAAAGAAAAAGGCACTCAACTCTTCCCACATAACAAACAGTGACGTGTGTGAAATGTGCATTTATTATAACTGGCGTGTGCATGTCTCAGCTGCTTGTGTCTTTGGTTTGGATGGCTGTGTACAGCCAAACACACAGCTGTGCCCACCACTGACTCTTTGGATTTGAATGCAACACTGAATTGAATATCTAGACGTTTACAAAGGTTTTTCTTTCTGGACTTTAGAAGAAGTCCTAAATGACAGCTCCAAGTGTATAGTGCACTGCATACGGATCGGCCCCGCTCAGTGGAGGAATGTCATTTAGAGGATTTCTTCTGGGCCTCTGATGTCCTCTTCTGCCTGCTGGATGTCTCTAATATGATTATCTCCCGCTAAAAGATGCTACACAAACAGTGGCTTAAACCACCGAAATAAGAAGGACAAAAGGAATGAGGCGGTTCTCAGTGTAACCATAACATCATCAGCAGAGGAATGCAGCGATAGTCCAGGTCAAAGGGATGAGGGACCAGGTGGTCCTCCACATCCACAGTCCAACACAAATATTCACAAATATGCACAGTTTGTCTTATCCATTCCTTGTTTGTGCATAGGATCAGTCTATGACATTTTCATTTGTCTTTTTTAGATTTAAATTATTTTACATTTTGTCAACAAGGTGCTTCTTTACATATAGTTTCAGCACAACATAGCACAATAGTCACGAGAGAAACCATGTGTCTATGGTACTAGTTTTACCCGCATCGATATTTAAGAGAAAGGAAAGGGAAGGACACAACAAGGGGACAGATAAATAGGGAATAAATAGACAGGGGAGACAGTATTTACATTTCCTTGTGTTCATAACGTTGGGGTGTTTCTGAGGTATGGTGTGGGCAGTGTGCCCCTGGTGCTTGCACTGTGAAGGTCAAATGGGTGGGGCACATGCAGGAGAGAGTACGCTGCACCTGTTCTCTGATTATCATAAAGAGGCAAACGTCATTGGCACTCGGGATCCTGTATTGTGACATTTGACCTCTGCGTTTGGCCACTAGAACAGGGCAGGACCCTCGCCACACTGCCACCTCTGGGGAGACATTGCTATCATGACATCCCCAAATTGATTGTTCGCTTTTATTTAACCTGAAATTAACCCCTCAATCCAATGACACTGTCTTATAGTAGCAACATTCAAATGAACAGTATGTTGTAATTTGAACGTCTATTGTGTTACTTAAGTGTGCCCAGGGCCAAAACCTATGAATTTGCGACATGTTGAGATTAAATACACAGTGCTTACTTCAAAATATACTTTGTAGATCAATGGAAGGAATTGGAAGAGGGATTGGCCACTTTTCCCTTTACAAATAATGTCTGGCCCCTAGATACGCCCATATTTTACTGTATAATTTTGCGTTGGGTGCTGCTAGTTTGAATTATCTTTCTTTGGCCACAAATTGGGCTACACAACTTTCTTTTGCACAGTAGTCAACTGTGGCTTATATAGTACAGGGCATATCGCAGCCCTTTAACACACCCAAACCATGCTCCTAAACATGCCCTGAGCATATCCATACACAGACAGCAGATGGCGCCGTCTTGGACACAATTAGCTTCTTCTTACTGCAGAACAATGTTCTGAAGAGCGGTTTGAATCGCACGTGGAAACGAGTTACGCACACGCACGGTGCACGAGCATGCGGTGATTCAGGGTTGAGAGGCGGTTAGCAGGTCACACACTTGACACACACCTCTCAATCAGGATTGTTGTTGTTGCTGATTTAAAGCTTAAGTGGTTCTTTGGTGTGACAAAAGGCATTTGAAATTTTGCTCTTATCAACACAGTGCATTTTGTTGCAGTAAGACGCATCTTTGGAATTAAAGAGCCTCATGTTGTAGGCCAATTTAAAGCTACCGGATCTTTGGTGTAGAAGTAAAGTGAAAGTATAACTACCAGACTGGTCCGGAGTAAATCCGAGCAGGCTACACACCCTGTAACCTCTTCATAAGACCTCACTGTGAAGTTAGCATAATAAATGATTGGAGAGCACCTTTCTCTGTGGTCAGTCAGGCTTTGGAGAACGTGGTCGCAGATGAGGTTCCGGGTTGGATTGGTGAGGCGTTGTTCCCGTGAGACGCGTGTACGTGGCCGTGCACGCCGTGGCCGTGCTCGTCTGCGTCCCAGCGGTCCGGACAGCGGCGGCGGGAGTTCATGAAGAAGTTGGAAACGGTGGAGAGCTCCAGGCCCAGCTGCTGCGAGATGGTCAACTGCATCTCCTTCGACGGGCGCCGGTTTTCTCGGAAGATGGCTACCAGGGTGCGCCGCTGGAGGTCTGTGAACACGAGCCGCTGCTTCTTGGGTACCTGGCTGCGTTCGCGTCCTCGGTCCTCCTCTTTACGTTTACATGCTGCAGGCACAAAACAAAGCCATAGTTGCATAATTAATAACAAGTTAGCAAGTAAAGCATGCAACAAGTTCAGACACTGCACATGAACAATGATGGACAATGTATGAAAATGGATACACGTTTTAAACTCGTAACAAACCTATTGGCTGCTGCAGCAACAGTGAGCTGTAGGCACCTTCAAATTTGAGAGAGTGTAAACGTGGAAACTGAAAGTTTAAAAAAAAAGGAGCATAATAAGAAATCAATAGCCCAATTGTCTCTACATATTGGCCTATAGTAGCAAACTCTCAATAAATTCACACAGTTTTGAAATTGCACACACTGCCCTATGCTCTAAGTTCAACTCACGGCACAAACGAATTTAGAAAGAAAAAATAATCGAGTGCTATACACACACACGCACACACACCTGCTGAGTACAAGATGTAGAATTATAAATATTTTACTTTGAACTCCAAGCTTCAGATAGATCCATGGGAGACCAATGTCTGGCCTTTTTATGATACAAAAAATCGGCATGATAATAGAGAATGGGCCCCTTAAATCTGGGATCGCAACATCTAGCCTTCTAGATTTGACTCAAGATGGCTATACTCATTTTTGTCCTCTGGCAGTTTTGCCACGCACGTCCAAAAGGCTCATTTATTCCATCGAGACATGATAAAAACTCTTTCACATTTGCAATATGTTGAGTCAGCCCGGTTTATGTTGAAAATATGGAATACACTTAGCCTACAGCAAAGCCTAAATACCAGACCAGTTGGTAATAAAGGATCTGGTCACGTTTTCAGTTTTTCCACATTACTATTATATTGCGCTTCTGTGCGCGAGGCTTCTTCCAATATTAAAGCTGGCTCAAGAACACAACATTAATCCAAAAGAACTTCAAAGGAAAACTTTTGTTATCTCATGATCGTTTGGCTATTATGAAGAAAGAAAAAGCCTTTATTATTAAATATCAACATCTTATGATAGCCCCAAATCAATTTTATTTATATTATATTATATATTTTTGTTTTTTGTTTTTGTTTTGGGGGTTTTTGGTTTGTTTTTTTTTTACTTTATTTTTACTTATCCAGTCTATTTTTATTGGCCTACTTGACAATAAATATCCTGCTGCATTATTGCAGGGAGGTGTGCTCGCGACTAATTAAGGTCTGAGATTGCATCTTGCGTTCCTTTTTTGAGTTATTACCCTAACGAAACGAGTTGTTAAAAAGGCGCTGTTCTCTGCACGGTAAACATTTTGCACTTTCTGTCCGTGCGCAACCCGTGCGCCCGGGCTGAAACCAGAGGAGCGTGAGGGGAAGTGCTGACAAAGAGGCGCTGTGCCGTGGCTGCATGCACTGTCAGGAGCCAAGGATCTGGCTGTGGAGACTGGAGGGAGTCCGTTCTGTTCTGCTGCCCTAAAAAGCTGCAATGATCGATTTTCCGCGGTTTTCTCTCGAACACGTGGTCCAGTAATCAGGGCTCCCTTCCCCACCATATCGATCCATATCGATCCGCAAGACCGAGGTGTGTGTGGACGCGCGCGTGTGTCTGTGGCACTGGGGAGCGGAGCGGGAGCGCGCGTTGTGACAGACGTAGACGAAATTGTTTATCAGTGGCAGAACAAAGGGATGTGATAGACAAATGGCAACAGCCCAGTTGTAATGTAGAGCCCAAATCAAACGGACTGTGGCGCACTGTAGGCCTACTTTGTGTGTTTGTATTTGTACATTTACAGTTCTACTTCAGTTTTTTTTTTTACTCACAATTGTTCACTTTTTATTGTTATTGGGGAAACTATGCAGTGCCTATACATATACTATATACAAATGCTGGCTATATGCATTTTTGTTTTTCTCTTCTTAGCATCCCGATTTTTGTTGGTTATCTTTCATTGGTGTGTATTTTAGCAGTTGAATGATTTACAAAGGCAAATCCTATTAATTCTGCTATTCTTGGTGGTTTCCACTGAGCCAACACTTGCAGGGGCCAGAGATTTTGACATTATGTGATTGAACCCAGTGCTCTTTCTGTGATGACGGAGGAGCATGGGCAGGAAATGTGGTGTGGAGGTGGTGTATGCAAATGATTGATGAGTTTACAGCAGGTTTAGACAACAGCAGTAAACAGATTTGACTGTGAGGTTTGATCAATACGAATGCGTGCGTGCACATGTGGATACAGGGCTGTATGTGGGCATGCATTGTTCCAGCTGCAAACAAAGGCCCATTACAAACCTATGGATCTGCCTCTGCATCTTTTTGATTACAACATCACAGCTTCCCCTCCACATCACTCCAAAGCCTAGACTTCCTTCACTGTTTTCCTCTTGTTGTTTTCCTCAATTGTTTTAATTTGCCCTCAGATTGATAGCTCCTGCATTGATTGATCCGCACTTCAGAAGCATTTCATGGAACGTTTATTCAATTGGTTCAGTCCCGGCCATGCCAGAATCTCCTTGCGGCTCTCTAAGTGCCGCCTCAAACCCTACTCAATACTCCCTAATGTAATGACTGAATGCTAGTGCTAATATAGTGATAATTTAATATGTAATGCCTGTTTCCCAACAAGTTTTGCTGCCGGCTATTTTACAGTGCCAACACCAGTGGAGTAGAGGCAGACTGTGAGCAAACGCAGCCACCTTCCTAACCAAGTGAAAGCCAGGAGTTAGCACCAGGTCAATACATATTTCAGATAATCAATAGGTCTATTTCAAATGAGGACCCTGAACACTTCCCTTCACTGCAATGAATTGGACCACAGGGAGGAGGGCTGCTCATTAAAGCACCCTCTCCTGAGACAGAATCCAAAGCCGAGCTGCTATCTTTAGTTGTCTCATTACCAAATGGGCTTTTCTGAGGAGACAAGTATTGTGACGGTGTCTTAAGTGTTCTCCACTCGAGGTACATCTTTTCATACTGTCTCAACAACGCTCTAGGCATCAAGGAACAGCCACTTTCAACCTCACGCTCATGTAATGATTAACCTGCCCGTCATGCAGCATGTTAAGATGCACTTGTGTTTTGTCCTGAGAGCAGGTCTGGCTCACTTAAGTGCCTGTTGTTTCTGCTCACTCCGAAAGTGAGTCAGACGATGAGTGCTGAGTTAGGCCCATGACGTCCAATGAGATGAACAAAAAAGCCAAAATGATCTTTTATGACTCGTTAATGTTTTTATTATTGATTATTATTATAGCCTATATGTTGTATTGACGGATGCATTATACTGTGAGTAAATCCACTCCAATTTGTGTTGTTCTTTTTATTAGTTATTTATAAATCTCCAATGTTCTAAGTTAATGGAAACTTAACAATATACAATAGTGTAACCTAGATATATGTAAACGAGAAAGAGATTTATTTATTTAATTTATTTAATTTTATTTTTTCCACATTAAACGCAATGGTTTGGACTATTTTGTAAAGTCATGATGAGGTTGAAATTAGATACTCTCAAAGGGCATCTGGTATCACTAAGATGAGGTTCCATAGAGTCTGATAATGCAACAGTAAACAGTTCGAAAGTGACAGAAGACAAACATAAACATGTACACATTTAGCTACACTTTGACTATGGATGGAAGTGAGGTGTGTGTGTGTGTATGTGGGGAGGGGGGTGTATGAGGGGCAGACGGTGAACTAACCGCACCGTGCTGCTGCTAGCCGACGCCTGGACAGACTGCTGAGATCGGGCTTTGTGTGCGGTGAGACGGGCCCTCTCGCGCCCTGGACGAACTACTGCAGGCGAGAAACAGGGGTGTCAATCACTCTGTGTCACACCTCTCCCAAGATGTATGCTCATTGACTGTATTGATCATATTATAGGCCTATTCATTGCTGGGGGACGTAAAAAACGACTAAATCACTCCACCCATCTCTTGTTGTTTCTGTGAGCACTGTAGATACAAATCCAACTGTACCGTCCTTTTAAAATCCTCCCCATTGATCAGCATTGGATTATTTGAAAGCTTTCGTTAAATTGTCAATGCTAGGCTTGTTTTGTCTTGTTGAGACGAGTGATCGGCAGCTTTACAACCGATTAGATAGTGTTTCAGTCTATAAAGTCTGTAACGCCTGTCCAACTTCAGAATAGGCCTATCGTCCTCATAAAATCTGCACTACTGATGCAAACTTGCTTATCTCCTCATGCTTTATGGGCTTAAGATTTCACTGTTTAAAACACAACATAAAAGGTACCACTAAAATACATGTTTTTGCTGTTGAAGCATCAGTTTGACTTAGGCACTCTAATGCTACATATATACAAAGCCACAGTCAATCTTTGGACTGCTTTTTGTTGAATAAATTTGAGAGGGAGCTTGGCCGGGGTTATGAGGTGTAACATTAGTTAAAAAGTTGTTTGGCAGATTGTAAGGTTATTAAAAGCTGTTTTCTTTATTGCAAAAGAGCCCAGGTTTAGTTTGAACATGACATATTTATTGTCATTCACTCCCTGTGTCAAAACATTTCAAAGTCCTGCGCCAAAAGTGCACTGTGCCAAATTAGTTCAGTTTCAATGAGAAAGAAGCGGAGATGAAATAAGGCTGAGAGGCAGTGGCTGTGCTTTGCTGATGCAACGCCATGAGTGAACGAAGGAGGAGAAAAGGGGGAGGAAGGAAGGAGAGAAGGAGGGAGTGAAGGAGAGCAGGAGAGAGGAAATCAATACCGATTCAGAGCGAGTCAGATAAGCCTGAACAATGTATAGTGCAGACACACTCTATAACACAGTCACACACATGTGCACGTGAAGGTGCACGCGCACTCAGATGCCCGCACGGCTCTATAAAGATGCATTACAAACCCCATAAAGCATAGCAACCTCTAAAATCAAATGACATCACAACCTTGGATTGCTTTGAGGATTCGCTGACATGGGCAGAAACCACTCATTACTACTACTCAATAGAATGCCATGATCTCTGCTTTGTCTGAAAGAGGGTTTTTCACCACAGTATCCTGTATATTTGGGTGGAAACTGCTGAAAGGTTCTCCACATATAATCTGAGGATGTGCTGTAAAATGATCTAAAAAGTGAATTCTTTTATTAAACCAGTTGAAGAAGCTGTGAATTGTATGTCTGACCTCCTTTGTGCTGCTTGTTCTTTAAGGGCTCAGTTTTTATTCAGAACAAACTTTGATTTTTTGAGTAAATTCCTCTGCACTGTCTGCCTCTCAGTCTTTTTTAACCTCTCCAATATGTTCTGATGTACGTTTTTGGATGCTTGTGGGAAGTCTACACCTTCCTTGTGGCTATTGGTTGGGTGTTATTGACGTTTCCTTGGATGTTTGGGGCGTAAACAGTGCGCTTCCAAAACCGCTAACACACCCTGCATTGTGGGTTGTTTTAAGGTGGTGAGGCGGTGTGTGGTCCTCAGCCGTTAACCACATGATCAGACTTTGCTTACCTAGGAGATGCTGTTACAAGCAGCTAGCCCTGCTCTGCCTCCGGCCCTCTTCCCTCCGTCTCTCTTGGACTTATCAATTATTAAGGTAGATATTGATCCTTTCACTACTGCCTCTATCTGGCTGTTCACACAAAGCCCAAACCTGCCTTGCCCTCTCTCAATCAATGGCATCTCCTGGTTCTTCCAACTCCTTTTTCCACGTGTCAGTTTTGTTTTCTCGCTTTTGCACTTAAGCAGGGTCGACTGAAGTTTTGTACATGGTGATTTTGCCTATGTTCTTTAGAAAATATGAGATGTAGCACACTGGTATGAATCTTTAATGGGGCAGGCAAGTTTGATGGGCATTAAAAGATGGCTAAGGGAAGAGAATGGAAAATGGCTGCGTGCATAGCTTGGCTTTATGAAACCGCTCTACTCTCTCCCAGCAATGATGGATTCAGAGGAAGCTGTTGCCAGGTTAACCAAAAATATATAGTCAGATACTCTTGCAAGGAGAGGAGAAATAAGAAAGGAGAGGATGGAGCAAAGGGGGTTGGGGAGAGGAAAGAGTCGTATTGATCTTTATGTGCAAAGCCAGGCAAACATTGGGAAGACACAGCTACACTATTAACAACACTCGCAGCCTCAGCTTCTAATCCTTGCTTTATGACCTACTACCTGCCTGGCTGTATGAGTTCACTCCATTATTATATTATCATTTTTTCTTGTTTATTATTTGTATTATATTACTAATTCCACAGGTCCCAGTTACAATCAATATTTCATCACAGCGGTTCACATAGCACCCAGTTCTCATTTAAACTGGACTGGAAGGTGTTTGTAGGTAGACAATGTTTTGGTGCTTTAGACTATAGTGATGCACTTTGAGGTCATATTTTTACGCCTATCAAACCAGGAAAAGCGCGTCTTCTGTAAAAAGCGCTCATCAGTCATACCGGCGCAAGTGCTAAATTTAGAGCTTTTACTATACTAAATGAAAAGCCAGAGTGCGCGTGTGGTTATTGCGTCTTTCAGCTCCCGATACGAGAATCGATCCGTGCGCCACATTTAAAAGGGAGAGTGGGAACTGGTGTATTGATTAGGCAGCCTGGGGTCACCCGCTTCTCCAGCGCGCAACTGTCTACCGCCCCACACACACAGCAGCACGCACCGAGGCCACTACTGTTTATAATGGGAAATCGTGAGAAAGAAAGGTGTCAGAAGGACGGAAGGGAACTGTTTTTATTGCAAATCAATGGCGATTTATGGTGTGTGGCTCAAAAATAGACCCGCAGTTTAATTCACCGAATAAAATGCGTAGATCCTTTCCAATCCTGTATAAATAGGACTCTTCTTACATGTTTTAAATTTGTCTACCTATAATTAACTGCATGGTAGATTATCTAGCTGTATATTAATGTCATATATTTGATTATATTAAATGTTTGTTGGGACAAACCGTCGTTGTCCGCCACGCCGTTAGAATGTGCGCGGAACTGTCCGTGGTGCTGAAACTGTGAGGCCTGCGTAAAGTTCATTGTCAGCTTTTACGCGTTCTTGTTTCTGTGAAAATACATCGCCGATACATGGATAGTCATCTAAAAATGGTTCAGACATTTATGGTCCAAATGAATAATACAAATTTTCCCGTAAAATTATACCTTCTTCTTGAAGCAGAATTCATAAGCGAGCTACAGGTCTATCAGCTTTTTCTGTTCCCCTCTTGGCTGCCACACTTCAAATTTTTAAGTGAAAATAATGTAATTTAACCAACAAGTATTACTTAACCTTTCCTTCCCTACCTTTTTCATTTTATTGTTTTGAAATTTAGAAAGGCTATACATTTATCAAAATTTTCATTCTTATCAAAGTCTTACCTGCTAAACGGAGAGCAGACATCCGTTGAAACTCGGGCTCCTGGAGCCACTTCCACATTCTTCTAAAGGTCTCTCTGCCGGACTTGAGTTTACTCCACGGCTTGGGGTTCCTCAGCAGATCGGAGAGTGTCCCCTGTGAGCGGCTCAGGATCCTCTGGGCAAAAATGGCCTGTGGGATGGAGTACCTCTTCAGCTCTGCCGTTATCCGCTGCGCTACTTCCTTCGTATTGATCTCTTCTGCTTGAATCCCCGACCCGGCTGTCCCTTGCCCGCCTCCATGCGTGTGGTGGTGCCTCTCCATCACCGCTCCATTAGACTGCGAGTGGAGGTGGCTGTGCGGGTGATGGTGCATGCCGTTCAAGTTGGAGATCATGCCGTGGCTGTGGCCGCCTAAACTCCGAGCGAGGTGCTCTTGGTCACTTCGGGAGAGCAAAGACGCGTGGGACTCAAAGCTTGGGGGAAGCATCTTCGCCTCCGTGGAAAGGTGCGTGCTCGGCCCATACGCCGAGAGTGGCTGCTGGGCGTTGTGCAAAGAACCTAAGCCGCTGGACAGAGGCGACAGCGAACTGTGGCCCATGCCGGTCATGTCTTTGGGATAGTGGCTGTAGAGGTTCCCCATGGAA
>KN482619.1:482-11871 GCA_000787095.1 Periophthalmodon schlosseri | reverse complement strand
CTTACACAATGAACAAATACAAAGTCACACAGCCTTCACATGCACACAAGGTAACACAATAAAACAAAAAAATGTGGCCAATGAGGTACTTTTTTTGCTTCTTAATATTTTACTGTATTTGCTGTGTTTTAATGTGCTTATTAAAAACATGAACTTAAATGTATGAGAATTACATCCGACAGCAGCTACAGTACTGCTATATACTGTATTACACACTGTACAATATATAACTCAAGTAGGAGTAAAAGTACAACTACTCTGGAAAATACTATTTTGTTAAAATTGACGTAAGTAAATGTAACTGAGCATTCAATACGTTTGCTTCCCAGATTCAGTTATTACTGCTTTTCCATTTTTAAACCAGTATGACCACATGTTACAGTAATTACCTTAAAATATGTGATTGGTTGAGAGGGTAGAGAGGCGGGCTCTGATTGGCCGATGTTTGATGAGACATTCTTGGTTGTGTCTTCTTCAGATCGATCCTGCTCCTAACAGCCTCTTTTCATCTGTCACCCACTCCCCTCACAGCATCTCCTGGGAACATTTGTCACTGCACACTTCATAAACGTCCATCTCTCCTTCTGCCTGCTCCTGCTCCTCTGGCTCTGCTCCTCTGGCTCTTCTCCTGTCTGCTCCTCTGGCTCTGCTCCTCTGACTCTGCTCCTCTGGCTCTTCTTCTGTCTGCTCCTCTGGCTCTGCTCCTCTGACTCTGCTCCTCTGGCTCTTCTTCTGTCTGCTCCTCTGGCTCTGCTCCTCTGACTCTGCTCCTCTGGCTCTTCTCCTGTCTGTTCCACTGGCTTTGCTCTTGTCTGCTCCTGTTTACTCCTGTCTGCTCCTGTTTACTCCTGTCTGCTACTGTCTGCCCCTGTCTTCGCTGCTCCTCTCTGCTCCTCTCCACTCCAGTCTGCTTCGGTCTGCTAGTCTCCTGGGAACACTTCTCTCCAAACAACTCAGAAATGCCCATCTTCTGACACTGCTCCTTTAGCTTGCACTGTGAGGAGGCACTCTGCTTGTGTTTGCCTCTGTCGGCTCCTGTCTTCTCCTATGGCTCTTCCCCCATTTGCTTTTAATGTCCCCATAAGGACATTTGACCCATCCTTCAATGCCACAGTGCCACCCTTGCGGACTTCAGATTTTGAGCCAGTCTTGGGCAGGACTACCTTAGCTGGAGGATTTGACCTTTTTTTTTTGGTTGATGGTTGAAACCAGAGTGCCTGGAGGAAACTCACATAGACACAGGGAGAACATGCAAATTCTTCACAGAAAGGTCAGAGTGACCCGGGAGTCGAACCCAAAACCTTCTTTTTTCTCTGCTCCTGTCTGCTCCTCTGGTTCTGCTTCTCTGGCCCTGCAGCTCTGTCTCTGCTCTTCTGGCTTTGCTCCTCTGGCTTTGCTCCTGTCTGCCCCTCTGGCTCTGCTCTTGTCTGCTCCTCTGGCGCTGCTCCTCTGGCTCTGCTCCTCTAGCTCTGCTCCTGTCTGCTCCTCTTTACTATCTAGTATAAAGTCTGTACCTTAGTAAAAATTGTAAATAATAGAAAATTGCAGTGTGTTCTCCCAAACCAATTGTATAAGGGGATAGAGCTGCACTTTTGTATTTTCGGCAAATATAGCATTTTCAAAACAATAAAAGGTAGCATAGTGATCTAAATATGTTATGTGTTAAGAGTTAATACCCCATAGAAGTAAAATACCCCCTCTTTAATACTAATAATTATTTAAAAAAAAAATAAAAATTGCAAAAACAACTGCAACATTCTGAATCCCAGTCATGTAGCTTGTCTTTCACAGTTCACATTTTGGTAGCTCATCCACAGATTACATTGTGTCCATCTTAGAATATAACAGTTTTCGATTTTTTTTGGATGACCATTTGCCTTCCCTGTGCCTGTGGGGGACTGTCTGCAGTGAAGAGTGTGCGCCCAGTCTGATCTGATGAGGGACAGTTGTGTGTGATTAGAGCAGTTTTATGGATCATTTACTGAAACATAATAATGAGTAAAACGTTTACTCTGGCACTAACTGGAGCTAAGGACAAATCATAACCATCATGTGTGAAAAGTGTCATAATAATATTTCAGTTCAGTGTAATTTTGTAGTTCCCAAAATCACAACAGCTGGAGCACTTAGGTAGGATTATACTAAATATGTTTTACTGGTGTAATTATTTGAATGATTACGTCTTACTTTACTGTACCAATATTACTTGCATCAGCAGCAGTATTAGCAGAAGTAGCAGCAGTAGTAGTAGTAGTAGTAGTAGTATAGTAGTAGTAGTGTGGCCATACATCCATACCTGTCTGTCAGTGCCTGATATTGTCTGATCACAAAAGCTAAGCAGGGTGGGTGCTTGGTTAGTACTTGGATGGGAGACCTCTGTGAATACAGAGTGCCACAGTGGGGCAGCAGTGGGGCAGTTGTGTCCTTAGGCAAGACACTTCAGTTACCTCACCTTGTATGAATGTGGTGTGTCTGTGAGTGTTATTGGTGTGAGGGGCCAGTGGTGCAACCTTCTGTCAGTCTGCCCCAGGGCAGCTATGGCTGCAGTAATGTCTTACCATCACCGAGTGTGGAGTAAATTAATATTGTGATGTAAAGTGTCTTTGATTGTCCAAAAAAGCGCTACATAAATTTAATGCATTATTATTATTAGAAATAGTGGTAATAGTAGTGGTAATAGTAGTAGTATAGTAGTAGTAGTAGCAGTAGTAGTTGTAGCCCTGGTTTAGTTCTATTTTAGTCCTGTTTTAGTTCTGGTTTAGTCTCCTTTACTGTGATTCTCCTTGAGATTTCTCTATTTCCACTGGGTTTGTTGGAGTTGTTCCTGCAGAAGGAGGGTCTAAAGACAGGGGGCGCTCTGGGACAGTTCTCCTTGTGCTTGTTTCCTGTGAATGTCCATTGATCTGTCTGTCTGTTACTGACCAATGACTGTTTCACTGTTTGATTTTCCTGACTTTCTGTTGGTTAAATCAACTATTCTGTGAAGCCCTGTGAGGCGACTGCTGTTGTGATTTTGGGTTATACAAAAATAAATCAAATTGAAAAATAATAGTAATAGTAGTAGTGCTAGAAGCAGTATACGAGGAGAGGGGAGAGGATTCAGACTGGGGGAGTAGCCTCTAATCCTAGTAGTAGTAGTAGTAGTAGCAGTACTAGTAGTAGCAGTATCAGAGGAGGGGGGAGTTGGCTCCTCTAACCCTTTGAAAAGTCATTATTCTGGGTCAGTCGCTCTCAAAGCCGCGCTGCAGTAATAGCCTCCAGAACACTCTTGTACCAGTGTGAGGCGGCCCCATTCACTCAGTCTACACAGGAAACAGGACCAGGACACACAGAGATACATACTAAGATACACACACACACACACACACACACAACACGGAGAGTATCACAGAACAGATAACAACAGTTAGTACAATCACATTTGAAACTGCATAACCAGTGCTCTAACCTGCAGATAGAGGACACATACACGTTTTTCTCATTGTCAGTATATGGACAGGCCATGCCTCATGTGAAAGCTCAGAACCTCCAGAATTCACTCACTGAGCTGCAGAGGCAGATGATTGCCTGCAGATGATGGGGTTTAGGTAGTGACAATTCAGATCAGAGAGAGTCCTTTTAGGTTTAAACCAACTGGATTTCAGCACTGAAACTGGCAACCCAAATCAGAGACTTGTGTTAGGCTCATTCTGCTTTCTGATTGGGTAATTATTTTGAGAATAAATCAATCTCTTCACCTCTGGACAGTTAGTGGAGTTAGACAGTTATGTGCCTCAGTGTTACATACAGTGTGAGTGTGACTGTGGGACGATGGATGGAAAAAAGCCGGGTGGGTTTATTGTACATGTGTCTTGTTTGTTTATTGAAGAGGACATGTTATGTAACAATATACTTTTAAGAGGTTTAAGATGTGTTTCTTTATCATTAGTTTACTCAAAGTTGTATTTGGATTGATTGATTCATGCATGTTTAAGTAATACTGTATTGTCTTGCAGCCACTATTGTCTAGTACCCATTTTTGAACAATAAAAACACATAAATGAAAACTGGCTGCTTGTGCAATGAAATGCCACTATAGAGGAGTGGCTTATCAGTTCTGAAGTTTTGAACATGAAGCCAATGGACCTGAGCCATTTAGATAAATATTGAGGTTTAAAATGGACAAAATATAAAATAACAACTAAGGGTTGCCAAAAGTATAGAAAATCACATAATCAATACTAAAACTAGTATTGAAACCAGATACTCATTTAAAAATAGCTTTAGAATCATCTTGAACTAGTATAAGCCCATGGAACCTACCTGAACCACTGAGGGACTACACAGATATAAGGCCACATGCTAATATAAAAGAAAGTACTATGATTTAAGGCTGAAAATCAAATTCTACTGAGTGTTTTATCACCGGTATTGAGTATTGAGTCTATTCCTTAGTATCGAACTCGAGTTTGAAATTTTGGTTGAAGGGACAGAGGCTTCATGTTGTATCGTGTGTAGTAAAAGCAGAAGTGTCACATGACCCCCCTGTCCCTGTCTGCCCCGGGCTCCGAGGAGTCTGACAGAGCAGTGAGAGCACACTGTTCAGAGGAGGATATAAATACACGCACAGCAGGCGCCACTGTCACGCCTCTCTGTAGCGTATGGAAGTGCCACTCAAAAACCATCTACAACTATGCTAAAAACAGAACTAGTTCATTTTAAACAGTTTGCAGTGGTCCAAAGTTATTCCTCACTTACCTAATGCATTCTGAGCATCCTAATTTTTCACCACAATGAGTTCATAAGTGCTGTTCACAACTTTCAGAGGCAAGAGCGGATTTTAGCCTCATTTTCATTGGTTCGCTTGGGGCCGCCTTGGAGCGGGACTGTGTGGTGTTGTTTCCATGCTCCAGGCACGGCTCCTAGTCCTGGTTTAGGTGAGCAACTGACGTCACCAAAACATCTCATGTTTTCTTAAAGCAGAATGTACTTTTCAGAGCTTTTAACCATGTTATAGTTTTTCTCCTCAACGTTTACCCTCTCGAAGTTGTATCTGGAGTGCATGTTTGAGTAATCTTGAATTGCTTATTTTCAAGACGCCATTTTGCAGATCAACCGCTGTTTTCACCACCATGGTACATGCCCATTGCTCTATACTTACTTCGTTCTCCAATTTTATTTTTCTTAATCAGTGATACGTGTAGGATTTGGGAGCGTTTTGGTACAAATGAAAAAAAATCTGTGGCTTGCTAGTGTGATCCATAGGAAGTGCCAACAACTTCATAGCTCTTTGTTGTGATCATGTTTACGTTGACGTTACGTTGTCAACTCTCATTGGGCACCGCAGTTTTCTAACGCAGAAGTCAGCAGACTTGTTTCTTTTATTAAGTTGTTTTAGATGAATATTGTGATTTAAACAGTCCAAATTATAACATAATGATTATAACTATATAGCAGACACAAGCACAATATGTCTTCTTTAAGACAGTGGAGACATTTGTGGGCCGTACTGATCCACTCTAAAGCGGACCAATGGAAATGAGTCATTTAACAACAACAACAACTAGCATATTGACAGTGCACTTACTGATTCTCAAAGGATAAAACTCCTCCTGGCAAACATCATCCACCAGTCTCATTTTGAAGAGCTGTTTATACAGTATATCTGTACTGGGACAAGTAGACCTGTCACGATAATTACTATATCGACTTATCGTTCAATGTATGAAAGCTGTAACAATATGTTTTGGGGTTAGTATTTATCATGTGTACATTTTCTTTGCACTAGTGGGAAATATTTTGTTATTTTTTGGCTTTGTGCCCTAAAAGGTTGAATGAATCGCTTCTATGACTCATTACAGATGCAAATTAAGTACTAAAGTGTTTCATTCTGCTATTTATCTAGTTCAGGTCATGATTTTTAACAGTAGTGTAGATTTAGAATAGTTTTTGTGGTATAAATCTGCTCTTGGATTATTGAGTCAGTGGCATAAATTAGTTAGCAATATATCGCACTTCAAAATTTGTTATTGTGGCAGACCTAAGTACAGCTACTTTAAACCCCCTTGTCTTTTGCTGTTTTCTCATAGACTGCAGCTCCAGTCCCACTCACCACACACTCCCTCTTATCAGGCTGGGCTCATGTGCCTGCTTTGGGGTACCTGCTCTGGGGGGCCTCCTCTCTGCTGGAGCACCGCAAATAATCTGCACATAACAAAATACAGCTGTAGAAACACTGTTAACAGAAGTCACATTGTACTGTTCAAAAGACACTTGTGTTCAAATACAATGGCCTTTGTATGGAAGTGCTCTGGGGGTTAAGTATTAGCCATATAATAAAAAAAGGCTTTCTACACTAGCGCTGATTTAAAGGTCTATGTAACTTTTATGGTGGAGGTTCAAGAAACTCTCATGGAGATGTTATTAACTACCACAATTACCACACTATCTCTCATGTGCTAGAACAATGGCTTCTGAGCAGGCAAACTTGTCAACATTAGGCATTTTTTTGAGCTTTCTACCATGTTATAACGTTGTCTCCTCATCAAAAACATGCCTGAAGAGGTTTTAGATGTCATCCATGCATGTTTGAGTATCTTAGCGATCTCTCCCAGGTCCTATTTGCACTCTGCTTATGTTTTGCTATAAGATTCTGCACAGTGCTTCGCCCTCAAGCCTACGTCACCCACGTTCCCGCACGATAATTTTTCATAAATATGCAAAAACATGATACAAAACTGTACACAGCAACTTGTCAAACCTGATGCGATGTGCAGTTGCTTCATTAGTGGGATGCACACTGATTGTGTTGTGATAGTGCTCTGAAGGGGGAGTGACTTAATGCAGAGAGCAAAGGGAGGGGAGACTTAGAGCGTCAAAAACAAAAGTATAAAATGTGTTAATGTTACGTTGTTTTAGGCAAATATAGCAATATCAAAACAATAAAAGGTAACATGGTGATCTAAATATGCTTTGTGTTAGCAGTTAATACCCCACAGAAGTAAAATACCCCCACTTTAATGATGAATTGGATAGTTGTGATTTTTAGGAAGCCTTGCTATTGATGAATGTTGTTGTCAGAGGGGCTAATGCGGAAGTCAGTGGACCTGTTTCTTTTATTAAGTTGTTTTAAATGAATATTTCCATTTAAAATGAGCAAATTATAACATAATGATCCATGGGTGTCATAGATTATAACTATATAGCAGACACGAGCAGAATAGGATTGTCTTTAACAATGATGGCCTTGTCAATGCTTTACCTCGTCTGATCTCTGAAGCTAAGCAGGGTTGGGCTTGGTTAGTACTTGGGATGGGAGACTACTACTACCCCAGGACAGCTGTGGCTAATAAAAAAATAACCAAAATCTCCCCATTTTTTCATATATTGAACTATAAGTGGATATAGTAATTATCGTGACAGGCCTAATTGTATATCTTCACTGTGGTATCCTAATCATTATCGAGTATTGAGTGAATTCCTTAGTATCAAAATTGAGTTTGAAATTTTTGTATTGTGACAGCACTACTCCACAACTGACATAACCATAGACACTCACACTCATACCACTTACATACATAGGCAATGTGGATGAAGTGTGTTGCCTAAGGACACAACAGCACATGTTTCTGTGACACTGTGTATTCCCAGCAGTCTCCCATCCAAGTACTAACCAGGCCCAGCTCTGCTTAGCTTCTGAGATGTGACAGATCAGGGTTTGACAAGAAGGTTTGGCCCCAAGCACCCACCACCTTACCACCAAGTATGGAGTGAATTAATAATGCACGAAATTGTAACGCGACTGAGTGAAAATAATGAGACTTTGAGTTTAATATAATGAGAAGGACATATTGTGCCTTCATTATAATAATTACAAAAAGTATTAGACAACAGGCAGTATAGATACAGACAACTGAATGCCCTAACAGCTCAATAAAAAGCCTATTAAAAGTGCAATAATAAAACAATGTGTCGGCGTCATCTTTCATTAGCGTAGAGAAAGGACCTAACAAACATGATTAAAAGACTAACCTGCAAAAAGAGGATTAGCTTTAAGTGTAGCTCGTTATATTTAGAGTGTGTTAATGAGGCTGTATTTGCATATGGGATTTCAAACAGCAGCTCAATGCCATAACACAGAGAGACTAGCCCTGTGCTCTGTGCCTCCCGCACACGCACAGCTGGTATCCTATGGGTGTTTGGGTGTCATAAGCAGAGTGCAAGGTTAAACACAATTGTATCTTAATCTTTTTTTATACATTTGAATTGTCACTCTAGCCTGCATTCATGTTCTAGGATTTGATGATGTCAGATGATGGGCACATGTCTATAAAACTCTATGGGAGATTTAGTGTTTTGACATAAATAGCCAAAATAGAAATCCATGTTGAATCTCATCATTATTAGTTTGGGACTGGCTCCACAAGCTTGTCATATAAATCTTATACCTTTAAGTCTTTTCAACTGACAACGGTCACGTCTTTGGGATTGAATAATGGCACCACTTTCTGAAGCTACTGTGAAAAAATAATTTCATGTTTGTTTATTTATACTGACAGAGAAGATGTTGAACCTTGTCAGTTTTTGTTTCATGTGGATAAGCCCAGTAATTACAGAGTTTTAACCATAAACCAGGTCAACACATTTGCAACCTGACAGTTAAACAACAAAGTCCACCAAGTCCTCCAGCTCAGTTTAAACTATAGGAATTCTACAATGTTGTGACGTCACAACACAAATTATTAGCAAAATTCAAAGACCAAAACATTAAATTGGCATAACCTGCTAACCTGAGTTGAGTCCTCTGCAAACATATTATGAAATGCCTGGGATTTGGGGATTACTAAAGAGTTACTGGCAGTGCTAAAAGATTTGATTGTTGTATTGTTTTGAAATTACACGCAAACCTATAAGCGCTCTGATAACAAAAAATAAATAAATAATGCCTTGGATTTATATAACACCTTTCAAGATACTCAAAGACTCTTTACAGTGCATTATTCATGGACTCCACACTTGGTAGTGGTAAGTTACTGTTTTAGCCACAGGTGCCCTGGGGCAGACTGGCAGAAATGAGGCTGCCAATCTGCACCATTGTTTCTTTAATTAAGTCGTTTTAGATGAATATTGCGATTTAAAATGGATCAAATTATAACATAATGATCCATGGGTGTCATAGATTATAACTATATAGCAGGCTCAAGCACAATATGCCTTCTTTAAAAGTAGGGCACTCCACAGAGGGTACTCCACAGAGGGTACTCCACAGAGGGTACTCCACAGAGATTGTAGGAGCATTTGGGGTTCAGAGAAGGAGGTGTTAGAACAAGGTGTCTGTGTCCACTCACTGGGCTTATTCCACCTGTCCTGCATAAAGACCGGCCTCTTTAATGTATCCTTCACTCTTCCTCGCTCCGGTTTAAGCTCCACTTCTCCTGATGACTAAATAATGGGCCCAATGTAAACGGGATTTTTACTTCACTGCACAGGACATTACAACAGCTAAATGCCATTCAAACTGTGATTCCTGATTCACATACACACTTTCAACCCTATTATAAGCAAAGGACACAATATGCAAAATAAACCTATAGGTACTTCCATCTTGGGTCATGTCAAGTTGTTTTCCGTCTATAATGTGTGCAAAAATACATGAAGCTTTAATATTACATTCAGTGACTAAGTCTGAATTCAATCTTTATTTTACTTCTGTGGGGTATTAATTTCTAACACATAACATATTTAGATCACCATGTTACCTTTTATTGTTTTGAAATATATTAACATGTTTAATTAGTTTCACTTTCAATTCTGAAGCTCTGAGTCCCCCCCCTCCCTTTGCTCTCTCCCCCTTCAGAGCACTATCACAACACAACACATCAACACATCAGGTTTGTGAAGTTGTTGTGTATTGTTTTGTATATTTAGGGGATTCGAATAAGGCACAATAGATCTTCTTTAATATGCATGGATGACATATAAAACCTCTTCAGGCATGTTTTTGATGAGGGAATAACATGGTAGAAAGCTCCAAAAATTAAATTGTGCATAAAACCCCCTCTATAAACTTCTACAGTGGTATGTAGCTCGTGTGTGTCGCACACACACTGAAGAGAGAGCAGCTACATGGATTCCAGTCCTAGTTAGCCTAGAAATGACAGAAAACAAAAGACAAAATATATGCGTATTGATACTGATGTCATCAGCATTCCCTGGGGGTGTAATGCTAACTGTAGGCACTGCTCTGTCTGAAGCTTTGTTATTCCTCATCTTTATTTGAACACAATCTGACCAGAAAGAGCTGACTTAGCTAGAACTGCAGCAGGTCAGCAAGTCTCTCACACATAAAATTACAGTCACAAGCTGGCTACAGTTTTTCAGTTAGTCACTCTCACCTTTGTATTGAAAATTAAACACCTAAACAGGACCGTGAACGCTCGTATTGATCACAGACTCCTGAAAATGTGTTGTTTAAATCCATTTTGTACTTTTGTGAGTTCTCAGACAAACTATAAACATATCAGGCGGCGTTTGCTAATGTGTTCATTGTGTCTTTATGGTAACTGCCGAACATTCCACCACAGAGATACATACTTTGCAACAAGGACTGGGATTGTTGTACTACCCGTAAGGAGGGTTCGGATAGAGCCTGGGAGCATCAGTTGTGTGCTCACAGTTAAATTACAACAGGAACAATACAGCTACTATGTAAAAGGCTACATTCATCCTTCAGTCCAAACTGCATGGTCAAACGCCTAAAGCTCCTGTTGCCCTCCGCACTGTGGGAGCTGATAACACGTCCGTTTACATTATAAGACAGGCTCTCTAAATGTAGCCGCTTCTATGGAAACCCCTGTAATGTATTCTTCAACTGTTTGCCTGTGGGTTAAGCTCCAAGTCTTGTGATGAGTCAAAGATGGATGGCTTCAGAGGGCCCTTTAAAGTCGGCCCCATTCAAACGTCTGCGGCTCATCTCTTTTTTTTTTTAAGTAGGCATATAAAATATAACAAATTAAGAATCAAACAACATACAAACATACAAACAAAACAACAATAGTAAACAGAAAAAAACCCCCACAAAAATATAATAAAATAAAGGGGAATTTGAGTGCAGTATTTTTCAATAATACAGCACATCGCATTCCAAATTATTATGCAAATTGTATTTAAGTGTCATAAAGATAAATTTTTTTGTTTTCCTTTGAAACTCATGGATGGTATTGTGTCTCAGGGTCTTTGGGTCAGTGAAATCAATCTCAGACACCTGTGCCAGTTAGTTTGCCAGGTAAGTCCAATTAAAGGAAAAACTACTTAAGAAGGACGTTCCACATTATTAAGCAGACCACCATTTTCAAGCAATATGGGAAAGAAAAAGGATCTCTCTAGTGCCAAAAAGCGTGAAATAGTTGAA
>JACM01035074.1:0-23320 GCA_000787095.1 Periophthalmodon schlosseri | reverse complement strand
GCACAGATGTTTCTGTACACTATGGCCACCACTTGGTTATGCCGCTCCACGTGTGTTTTCCCTGCCAGCATCTTACACCCTGCAGTTATGTGCGGGGTAATCTCAGGGGCCTATATTCTACAAGCTAAATGCCTTGGTTGATACTCCATATCTATATTTCTGAAAAGCTAAACTCTTCACTGAGTAGCTGCAGTATAGAAGAACACTTGAGACAATGAGAAGAAGATGAGAGCGATTTAAAATGTGCTCTATAAACTGAATGCCTTTTCACCATTACCCGGTCAGCTAATTCAGTTAAAACAGCTCTGCACAACTATCTTTTTGTATGAAACCTTTACAAAATGGCAGTGGTACAAATAACATGCCGGTAGCCTCGGAGAGTGAGAGCCAGGAGGGCCCTTTACATGAGAGCTGAAATTACATTTTTGTGACATTTATTTCCCTCTCCAGAGCTACGCAGGCTCATTTGATAGCGCCGTGGGGCTTGTTGCTTTCCACCGTAGTAACACTGACTCCATTAGAAAAGTCTATCACTTAACTTGTTGAGAAAAAAGCTGCCGAGTCCAAGCTGAATTACTGTGGGGACTGGCCTGTGTGGGTGGCTTCAAAGTGCACTATATCACCCGGGGGAGGCAACCAAAATCACTTAGCTGAAATACTGTTTTTTCTTTTTTTTTTTGTTACTTTTAGCGGAGCAATAGTGGACACAGGTGCCAATGGAACATGGCATTTCCCACACTGAGCAAAGTAGCAAGGTCACAAGACACTGTTGGACACATTGGGGGATTGTAACAACAACTGCAGTGGAGTTCGAGGGATATGATGCAGCTGAAGAGAAAGTCCACAGCATTGTCAGATATGTTCCCTTCAAACACAATAGAACTTGCCTGGGATCTGGAATACGCACTTCTTCAATACTTTACAAAGATGTGAGTCTGGGCGTGATTGACAGGTGGATCAGGCCAATTAGTTGTTTTCAGAATCTAGAATGAGATGACGTCACACTGCCAGATGGGGGGATAAGACGCATATTTTCCTATTGATTACATTGTATTTTACTATGAAATATCTCAAAGGTAAATCTGTTTTAAATATTATTGGCCGATAGAATGTTGTGATGTCACCTGAAACCCGACAATCAGGGACACGCACGGTCTCTCCGTATCAAAACAAATATGGCTGCTGACGAGGAAAAATGAAAGGAAATGGCAAATCGCAAAACATTGCAGATTCTAACCTCTGTTATAGGTGACCAATCAGCTCCTTTGTTTCACGTGCCACTGAAATAGAACAAATCTGAATGCACTGCAAAGTCTAAATCTGGCTCAAGGCACGATCAAGGGAGTGGTGACCAGACTGATATCCCTTTGTATAAGAAATGCAGAGTGATATTTTGAACTTAACAGGCAACATTAGAACACTTTGCACATTCACATTTTGTCTGACATTTTCTCTCCATTAAAGAGTGGAGGGGATGACACAGCTGTATGGCCAAAGTGGTGCCATATTGGTCATATTTGCTGGCTTCTCCCGGCGGGGGCAGCTCATTTGGTGGCATCATTAGAAGAGTTCGCTGAGCCCCCACGGTGGAGCAGAAGAAGGAGAGTTCTGCCGGAGCAGGCCCAGGGTCAGAGCGTGGTGCTGGGAGGGCATCAGGCTGAAGCCTTGATGGATGTCAGGAGAGCAGGAGCGGAGAGGACCCAGCAGCCATCTGGCAGCGCCCGCTCTCCATCCATCTGTGTCAGTGTGAGGAGCGCTGGTGCAGCTCTGGACAGGAGCAGGTTTATCATGACAGGACATACAGGGAGGGATTCAGCAGCTGGGCTTTTCATATTTACTTTAGTAAGCCTCACATTCTAGGCGTATATTGGTATTGCTGAAACTAATATTTTATGAGTATCAAAGTTGACAGCCCATCACGCTTTCCTTTTGAAAACAAGAGCTTGTAATTCTGCTATCTCAAGTTCTCAGTCCTCCTTGGTTTGATTCTTATCGTTGTGCGCTCTCAGGACTTTAAAGGGATGTAGGACAGATGAATAAAAATACAGTTTAGTGGACCAGACAGCCGCTGTGAAATGCTCCACTTCTGTGCAATATGAGCGAGTCAGGGCAAAAGGGGCAAAAGAGTGAATGAACAATTTTAAAGCATATTTATAACACCACAAACTGAAGCGGTCTTTCCTACGCAACACGTTTACACTTGTCTCTCTAAGGTACAAAATTTTGCCCTTGTTGTTGTGCTAAATTAGACAGCATCTGCTAAAGAACGGAATCTGCACTGTGATGCCAACTGCGTCCAGCTTTACTCCACTTTAAACAGGTTTCTGCACATGAGCAAATGCTTAATAAATCAGGCCTTACTAGTTAAATGTTGTGTTTCACTGATTTTGACACACTGATGTAAGTCTTCTATAGCCTACAACTGGATACGTCTCTATTGTATGGAAAACGTCTATTTAACATTTTGACAATACTTTTATAAAATGGTCTTTTTTCTCATTCTGGTCATGCCATTGGAACATTTTCTCTGAATAATCTCCTACTTAATTATAATTTTATTCCACAAAATGACTCTTTTCCACCCCAATGTGGCACTCTATTATACCACTAAACTCATTTTTGCACCAGTCAAAATACCCAAATGGCTGAACATCACCTAAAAATAATAGCCTCAAATGCTAATGGCCACAGTATTAAATATCAGTGTGGACCATAATGGAAAGTGCAAATTACGCTGGTATTTTGGGGAATTAGCGTAATGTCTGTTTTGATGAGTCTTTTGTTTGTGCGTTTGGATCACTCACTGTGTGGCTGGATCGCGGTGGACCGCACAGGGAGAGGGGACTTGGAAGAGCAGGCGGGAAGACATTAGCCTCTCAGCATGGGTGAGCGGACTGCCGAGGATTTAGGGAGGAGGCATGAATATTTTAAGCTCGTGTCTCTTTTCCTGGTGAAACAATAGTAAAACATGTCAAAATAAAAGAAAGGAGGATGGATCAGAGTCGCAGCGGTAATGCTAAAACTCTGTGGCAGCGTAAAAAATATGATAGATTATAATTACTACAAAGGTGTTAGATGAAATGTTTTTTTTTTTTTTGTTTTGTTTTGTTTTTTTTTATAATGATGTAAAATTGCTTAAACAATTCTGATCATTAAAGCTGCCATCTAAGGTTACCTGTTACCCCCTCCCCCTTCCCCTCATGTAGCCTTTGTTCAGGCTCACCTGTTCTCTCTGGTCTTCTGTCAGGTCAAAGCTGGTCATTTCTGTGTTACAGCCTAGACTGTATAAAGTAGTGGACTTTGTGAGTGTGCCGTCACAGCGTTTGGCTCCAGTCAAATGAAGCTCATCGCGGCTAGCAGTTATACAAGCGAATGTGGAGCCAAGTTCCATGTTAAGAATTCTGACCACGAGTATCATAGCAACCAAAGAGCCAATCCGGAGCAAGCTGTTGAAGGTGATGCCCCTTCCCGCTCGCATCGCTGTTTTGGCGGGGAGCGGGCACTTAGCAACACTTGTAAATCAAACCTGTTTCAAACGGTAGTGGGAGTGACCTCGGGGAAAGACGGTGCCTGATTTGTCTCTTATTAATGTTCATATCTTGATTTACAGGCAAAATAGCAAAATAAAAATACCAGGATCATGTAGAGAGGATCAATACAAACATTTTACGACCAAAATGACGAGCCTGACGGCAGCAGTTACAGAGAAAGGGAATGGAGCCAGAGTCGATGTTATGTGAGAAAATAACAGAGCTGGGTCGGTCAGTCTAATTACAAATAGTAGCTTTAAGAAAATGAAATGAATTTAAATGTGTACTCTGCTACATGCCATATTTGTAAAGCTCTGAGTGACCAAGGTCCTTATTTGAAAGTTAAAATATGGGAGTTCTGAAAAAACAAAACAATAAATAAATTGATATCACAATCATGTTTAAAACAATATAATGATTACTTTTCAAGTTGTCAAAACAAATGGTATAGAGCCAAATATGTTACAACTTCCTATCTTTATGAGCAAACATGTTGCATTAGCTCCCTTTTTGTCCCTACCCTTGCAAAAAGTCTGATTTAAGATTACACTGTTTGGTAAATCTTCAAATATTTAAATTGAATAAATGAACTTTTAACTACAGCCATATACCAAAACTGCAAACCCCATCAAAGTCATTACATCCAGGGCTTAGGACAAATTCCAGGAAAAGCACTAGCAATTAGTAAGCCAGCAGACGTCAAGGTATGTAATTATAGGCAATGTGTGTGATTAGGGTAAGAGGTTCGATAAATTACATTAACATAGTTTAAAACTCAGGAGGGAGGGAGAGAGTACAAGGGCCCTAAAAGAGGCGGAGTGCACCTATCGATTTCACATCCGCCCAATGGAAATTTATCTGGTGGCTGCTGAGCAATGGGCCATCGGGATGTGTAGGCTCCTGACAAGAACGGCTGAAAGGCTACAGAGGGAGAAGAATGGAAAACATAGGCTCATTCATTCCCATAAACATTTAAAAGCATTTGTCATAAAAATTGAACAATATATATTTTGAAAGAGCATTTGTCCTATTATATTTTTATTGTACTTGGAACCAATTGGCCATAGCACAATATTTAGTTGGAGCAATCTATTCAATCCTTTAATGAACTAATCAAGATGGAGTAGCTTTGCCGGTATAGAGATGATCACCCACTATATCGAAGGTTGGGGTTTCAATTCCAGTGGTTGTCTTTGAGCAAGACAGTTCACCTTCCTTATATAACTGGGTATATTTATTTTTGTTGTTTGTTTGTGCTCGCTTTACTCCAGATTTACCCCAATACAGTGGCATGTCGTTTGGGGTTGTTTGGTAGCCACTGCTATTTACTGGTCAAATTACCACGGAGCTTTCACTTCCAGTATGAGGGGAGTGCACCTTAGACAATGGGTAGTTAATCGCATAATTGAATCAAAAAAACAAAATAGCTGCATTACTAAATACGGGTCATCCTACAAATGGACGGCTGGTGGTCCAAATCTCCCCCTGGCAGATTGGACATCCCAGAGCAGCTGTGGCCAGTATGGTAAACGCTGGATTGCTTTAGGCTGGTCTGGGAACGCCTTGGGGTGAGGAGCTGGCGGAAGTGTCTGGGGTGTGGGAAGTCTAGGAGTCCCTGCTTAAACTGCTGCCACTGCGACCTGGCCCCCGGATAAGCAGATGGATATTGCTTTAGGGTTAGTTTATAAGTTAAAAATATGTTAAAAGAGACATACTCTGCTTTTTCAGGTCTTTAGTATGGAACTACAACATAAGTAGATCATGATTTACATTTTTTAATAGCTAAGTCATAGAAACAGATCTATTTATGTCATTGTTTTTTTATATTTAGTGGTTTTGACATTTTTGAACCCTACAAGTGTGTCAATTTTTTGTATAATTGCAAGTAAGTACAGAGTTGTGGGTGGAAATAGGAGGAAGGTGACCCCCAAATGCAGGATTACTCAAAGAAACATGCCAAGGAAATACCATTATAACGCTAAAAGTTATTCAGGTTGATTTTACATAATATGTACCCTTTAAATACAGATCAATTTGCTTCCATAACTAAATAGTTTTAATGTGTCTTCCAAAAAACTTCCAAAGCATTTTATTCATGATTGCACATCTGTTGTCTGGCAGTATGTTAGTCACTAAAATAGACTTTAAAAACAGATTCAAGGATTACTTTGATTTGAAAAACACTTCTTGAAGTTTCCTAAAATCTCAAAGTGGTACATTTGGGGCTTGATTTCCATAAGCTGTGCGCTCCTATAGAAGCCAGCTCACAGTGAGGAGAGAGTGGGCAGCTGCCAGTTCCAAGGGCTTTGGAGATGCCTGGTCCAATTAGCTTGTTCCAACATAAAGACTTCCACACAGGTGCTTCCAGACCTCTTCCCCTGGACCCTTCCTTCTTCCTCCAGCCAGCAGGGAGGGAGGTTTGCCATCTGACAGCGGAGATGCGGATCCCGGTGCAGCCAGGCGAGCTTCTGAGCCGATTTGAGGGTGCACGTACCCGGACTGGAAAATCTCTCCCATCCGAAAAGTCGATTAAAGCCAACAGCTGTGGTTCAGGTTCTGCCAGGCAAAACCGTGTGCAAAAAACACACAAAAAACATGGTATGAAAACAACCAGAACTTGGAATGCAGTACAAGAAGTGAACTGAAACAGAAGGCAACATTGGTTAATCTGTCTTTCAACTGGTAACTGCGTACTGTGAGGAGTGTTGTGATTAGCAAACTTCATTAACTAGCACTGGACTGGGGCACTTAATGTAAAGAGATTAGGCCCGGCAGTGGTTTACTGGCAGTAGTTCTAATTCAGTAATTTTATAGAGTAGAAATAGAGCAGAGAAGTAACTACAGTATGTAGGATAACATCACATTTAAAGGCGCACTATGTCTGCCACATGCATCTGACCATGGAAATATTATTGTGGGCTCACCTCTCCACGGATCTCACCTGTAATTTTGCCTGATCGCATCACCCGCTAGTCTCCGTCTACATAGATACATTTATTGCCATACTGTGGAACATTCTATCAATAACATCTCAATAGAGGCAAGCAGGTGACAGACCCTGCCACTTGCTTGTCACCATGGTGATGTAATTGCTTTGGCGCTACACTTACGCATTCTTATTGTAAGTGGGATCGCCTCTTCATAGATCTGACTCTCTGCTCATCTGCTCAATAGCATATACACAGAGAAAAGCAGTTGGCGGACAGTACACCAGAAAAGTTACACAGTGCACCTTTAAGTGGACAATTGCAATCATTATGACATGATTATGCTGCATTACATGTAACTTTATGATCGGAGTTTATTAAATTAACTATTTAACCCTCAATACTTCATACTTAAGTAACTACACCTTAAAAACACCCCATAACTTAATACACTTTGGAAAATCATGCACTCTGGTATTTCCACAATTTCATTTTAATTGCGATTTACTTGTGTTTGTACTTTAGATACAACAATCTACCTCTTGCATCAATGAGGTTTGCCCATGACGTGTAAGAGGCATGCCTGAAGACGACATTAAAATAAAGCCATAATTACCAATAGCATAACGTAACATTTTATTATTACAACACTATATATTTATTTATTTATTTTGAGAGTTTGTGTAGATATATGCAGCAACACCTCCTGATTCATGCATATGACCTAGTACATCTGTGATCATCCTGCCACCAGCGCTTACCTTACTCAGACAGATGCAGTTCTGTCTGTATCAGTATGGATTGTATATGGAGTAGCCCCTCCCCTTACATTGTCCATCTTCCTGCCGTCTCCTCTGTAAGCTCCTTCCCTAACTCTTAACTGTCCGTAGTGGTTTAAGAGGAGTGTCAGAGCCCACAGCAAAAATGTCATCCATTCTCGGGGTCAGGAGCAAAGCATGTGGCACGTGGCGTCATTACGGAGATGAGGCCCTCAAGGTGATGGAGGCCGTCTCCGGGATACTCTTTAGCACCATCAATTCTGCTCATGGAACCACTTACCTCCCAATGGCTCCTTAATCTATTTTTAATATTTGCGGCGTAAGTGCACTCAGACATTCTTCAAAGGAAATATGTGGCTCTGATCATAACTCACTGAGCTAAAGGATGTAGTGCAAATATTCAGCTGTAGGTAAAGAACCGGATGATATGATTGGTTAATATGCTTCATGGTTATCAGTCCTTACTAAGGAGGTGTTGGTCGGTCCTAGACACTCTGGTTTTCCCCCATCAACCCAGAACAGGCACCATAGGTATAATCCACCAGCCGACCCACTCAAGATCATGGAGATGGAGCCTTGAGTGCTGAGCCGCAGTAGCTCACTGCTCCTGACAGGTTGCCCCAGAGGCACTGGTTGAAGGATGGGTCAAATGCAAAGAATGAATTTCCCTCCTAAGGGATCAATAAAGTATACATTAAACTGCCTTAAATGTTAAAATGGTATCATTAGGCCATAATTGATATGTGACAAAATGTATAGTAGATAATAAATAAAAGGTGGCAAGATTTTAGTGACTGTAAATAATACTAATACACTTTTTGATTATATTGTCTCTCCAAATATTCAAATCATATAAAAAAATAGTAATTAATTTTATTAGTAGTATTTGTTTGTAGCTTTGCCTGTAATACTTACTAGTCTGAACTAGCTCCCATTTACCAACACTGAAACAAGATGCACATGTCACTCCTCCTGAGCTATTTGTCACAGCAAGAAAAGCCTTAAAGTGGTCATCATTTCACACATACAGGAAGAAAACAGCTCCCTTGATGAAGCTTAAGTGTCCTCTTCTCAGTCAGGTTCGGATTTCATTTAATTCAAATGTTCATAATCGGCAAAGCAAATCCTACTGTACATTACACAAAAAACCCAGCGGAGCACTTCCTGTCTTAAGGCATGACATCACAAGGTGGAACAGGGTGTTTTCTGTTTGAGAGAAGAACACAAACTATATGCAGGCTTTGTGTGTTAAACATGTGAAGGAAACAAAACACAACTCCAGGTCTGTTTGTGATGAGGAAACATTATAACATAGATCAGAAACTAGAATAATATGGGCCCTTTAAGGTTAAGGCACACTTTATTGTCCCCGTAGAGTATTTTGTCCTCTGCATTTGACTCATCCTTCAATGCCACTGGGGAAACCTGTCAGGAGCAGTGGGGACCCATGTCCAGATCTTGAGCTAGACTTGATCGGGACTACCTGAGCTGGAGGATTTTACCTACTGTGCAGATTTAGGGTTGCAGTATACACTGGACAAAGCAGAGATCTATTTACACTTACAAGTACTATCACACAAGTAGAATCACGCAACTTCACATGTTCCTAAAACTTCTGCCCAGCTCTGTACCAACTGCACTGTCTAAACAAACCAGACAGCACCTCTGAGCCGCGTGTCACTCTCCATCTCTTACCTTCTCTGCGCTGGCCTAATCAGAGCTCTTGACTGAGTGCAGATGGCATCATTATTAATGCGCTGAGACAAGACCGCAATGACTGATGAGAACTACATCCTAATCAATGCTAAGTGTTTACTCTGCAGATGAGAACAGCGGAGGCCCAGGTGAAGTGGCTCGAGCCTCATTATAACAACGCCAACCTGGCATCTAACACTTACGCACTCCAATCTTTAATCAGAGACAGGCTAACACTTGACATTTTTCCCATGAGTAGGTTTAGTTCATGTTCTAGAATGTGATGATGTCATACTTTTCGATGGGGACGAGAGCCTGTATAACTCTGTGGGAAAATGATGATTGTTTTGGAAAGAATGACCTTATGATAACAAATCTCTAACCATTTCTTAGGGATCGCTTTTAAGAGCTGAAAAAGTCACCACTTTCTGAGGCTATTATGAAAAAAAACAGTTTATTTGTGCTGACAGAGGACGTGTCAGGATTTGTTTCATATGTACAGGCACAGTAATTACAGAGATATTAAAACCAGGTCAACAAATCTGCAATCTGACACTTTTAAGACGCTGTGCTTCATTTCTACTGTCTTAAAAAACATGAAAAACAGAACTGGTTCATTTCAAACTGTATGAAGTGGTCCAAAGTTATTCCTCACTTATACCTTATGCATTCCAAGCACTGTAATTATTCACCAAGATGAGTTTATAAATGCTTTTCACAAATTTCAGACACCAACGTAGAATTTTGCCATCTAACAACAACTAGCATGCTAACGTGCACTTTTATCGGCCAATAAAAAGCTCCATAATTAGTTGTAGACAGCACGTAACGACATATTTTGACCTCAAGAGCTGCCTGTACAATAGATACATTATATCTATACTGGGGTAAGGCACATTTTTCTCAAATACTTCAGAAAAAATTTGATACAGGCTCTTTAAACAGCACGATACAACCACTTCTGACCTGTCCTCCAGCTCAGTTTTCAAGGATGTGGTGATATCATGTGAACCAAACCTATTTGTCAAACAACCTCAGAACTGTTATTCACAGTTTACGATTGTGTAGTTCATGCAAAGTTGTGTTATTCCAAGTTTGGACGCATTCCTACCATTCGGCATCCAAAGTTTTAATTGAAACTTTGTACATTTTTTGTTTTGGCCCAAATGGATAACACAACCTTCTGTTACTTTTGCTTGTCTTGGGTGACGTCCACATTCGGTCCAAACTACATTCATAAAGTTGACAGAATCTGGCAATCGAAGACATCCAGGAACCTTTCGGCATCTAACTGATCTGATTACTTCTTGCATTACCTCTTGCCACTTTAAGGATGACCCGTGGGTTTAGGGTTGGGATCGTGTTGGTAAATCTTGCGTCAATCACGCTCCCTGGACAATAGTTGGCTGCAGAGATAGCACCCTGATGGTTGTAGCTGTCTGCTGGCACAGTACATGCTCTTTGTTTCCACAGTAGAAAACAGTGCCAGTCGGGTGAACTGTAGTCATATGCAACACAATGTCTGCCAATCTGTGAATCTGGCTCCAGGGTTGAAGACGGACTGTCCATATTTTAGCCAAGGGATTATACACTGAGGATTACAAAAGACTGGGAGGTCAAGCCTGGTTTAATATGGGAACAAATAGTTTAATTTCAGTTTAATGAATGCATTTGTTTTATACTAGAATATAATAGCTCTGAAATGCAATCATTGTCAAACCATAATACCTTTTAGTTCTTTTCAAATTATAAATCCATTAGAATGCTAAAATGCTTCAAGACATAATCGTAGCGTTTCAAAGGTCAAATTGTCCAATTCGAAATCCCACAATGCAATACTGGATCACAAAGCAGTGATTACAGGTAATGCTGGAACTATAGCAGACAACAGATAATGCCCAGATTAGCAGATTAGCCATTCTTTTACATTCAGTTGATTTAGAAACAATGGGGCTTCATATCAATTTGGGGATTATTGACATTGAACTGAGCTGATTCCACTCAAAGTAAATTCCACATGTTTGATTATATTCCTGACGCTGAATACGTGTGAGACTGGATTGTTGTCAGAGAGAATAGGCTATAATATATATTGTCTTTTTTCCACTTTTTTTTTGTTTTTTGTCACCGATCATCGATTTATTATTGACAAAACTTAAGTGTTGGGTTTCCATGCTTCTTTACATTGACTTACATTCATTTCTGGAGACTGATCCTAAATTTAACCATAGTCACTGCTTGCATGACCTTAACCTAGACCCTTATCTTAATCTATTTTAAACCATACCTAAACTTAAAGTCATGTTGGTAATCAAGCCTTAAAGGATTTATGTCACGGGGATCTAATTTTTGTCCCCATAAGTAAAGCAAATTTGTATGTGTACATATATTAGTCCCCACAATGTGATATATACCCACTCATCAAACAATATTTTGCAATGAGTACCCCAAATATTCCCCTTTTTGCGTGTGTACCTGATTCTTTATGTAGTGTGTATCCTATATACTCGCTCTGTCTGATTTACAAGTTCATTAAAGACTCAACTACATGTACTGCAGCTCACATGCATATCTTTACTGCCTCAGCTGGAGATGAAATACCTCAGTGTCTCCCTTCATAATAAATGTATAAACCTGACTAATTTAAAATATAATAGTAGAACCATGGGTCAGCAATATCTGCCTTTCACTGTTCTTGAAACTCAGTGATATTATTACGAGTCTTATTTATGACGCGCCATAAAACTAAACCCACTACGCTAACAAAGATATCACCACTGTGTTGCTTACTTATTCTGAATTCTCAGCTCTGTTGTAAATAAATGCAATAAGGTACAATAATGTTAAAGTGATAGACTGGGTGCATTCGTATGGCCTGTAAAAATCACATAGCTAGAATAATCAAATATCCCAGTAATTAGATGTGATTTTTGGTGTGTGTTTACCTGCACAAGAGGAATCTGGTCAACAAAAACACCCATGTGTCAGTTACACATAGTATTTTAGAGTAACTGTTGTATTTGGGAGGCACAATGAATATAAACTCTTTCATTCTTTAACATTTTCTCTGCCATTTTTATCTCTGACACATTAGTTTAGGTTTTTGCATAATCTTGTGTGAACAGTCAGAAAGAAATAAGTTTACTCACATCAGATGTAGCTGTGTATATGACATCCAATAATCTGATAACTCTACAAATCTGTCTATAAAACCAACAAAGCACTAGTGGCTTTCACAGTTTTATCAGTCAATCAACAACAACAACAACAACAGCAACAACAGCAACAACAACAACTGAGCATTATGTCCTCAATGTTACAAAGTGCAGTGGGTAATAGACTAAGGTCGTTTTCACACTACCACTAGTTATGTTGTTACATAAAAGAGCATTTGGTGTGAGTGAGTGTGTGGTGTGCTCGGGCAGGTGTGAACGTGACAGTCACATTCTGGACCGCAGTAAACGGCCAGTCTGAGAGCGCTTGAAACAGGAGTGGGCGAGTGTGGTGTGAACACGGCCGACCTCGGGCTGACGTATGCAGTCCGCGGTGCGAGTGCTTGGAATTGCGTCTGTGTGTTGTTTTCTCTGTTGTCACCAGCGCGTACAGTCCTCACGGTGTATTTAGCCACAGGTGAAAGAAAAGACGTGCGTATTGCACCAGGGAAGTGGCTTATGGTGCGTGTTTAGGATGTATGTGAACAAGACCGACCCAAAAGTAAAGGAAACAGAACTGAATCTTGTGTGCACTGGGTCCACAGAGCGCACAAACATGTGTGAAAACAACCTGTCAGATCCATCCGGTATTTTAGGTATTAACCAAATAGATTTCAGTACTGAAACTGGCAACCCAAATGAGAGACTCACGTGAGGCCCTTTTTGCTTTCTGATTGGATAATCGTCTTGAGAACCAAAACACCAAATTATAACATAAACAACTTGGCCATGATGTGCCATTGTTTGTAACTGAGAATTGAAAATCATAATCTTACAATTCCTTTAACATAAAGGCCTATTATGCTCCTGTATTATTTCCCACAACCAAACGCTCTCAGATACGGGCCCTATCTTCTAACAGACTGACGACAAATATAATAGTGCTGATTCAGATTAAGGTGTGCCATAAATCATACACAACACCACCAGCTCTCTGCACTTATTCCCACACACAGGACTTTGCACAAGGCCCAATTAAAAGAAGCTACACTGCTCCAAATGAGAGGGTGATGTGTGAATTATTCAACAAGGTGCATAAAAATGACTGGTCGTTTTTTAACACGCTGTAGGAACATGAATTATGAGCCTAATCTCTCTCTTCTCACACCACAGGAGGCTGCCCCGGTGAAGCCCAAGGAAAAAAAAAAACTTGGCTTTAACTGTGTGACAAAAGATTTACGTCAATAATATACAGAGGAATCAGAAGGAACGGTGACCTCAACAGTGTAGCGTAGACTAGGATATCACTATATCAAATGACACTGTTAAGATTATTGTGAGAAGAAACATCACAGTGTTACATCTGATGATCATGATTACTGACATGATGAACAAACTGCAGGCAAATCTGATGACCATTTCTCGAGTTTAATCTGTGACCTGTTTTATGTAATCCAACTTTCAAAATAAAGGGAAGTTGAAGCCACAGTAGGTAACTTTTTATTGCACTGAAAAACATGCGCCCTTACTGTGAGCGGGCTTACTTCCCCACAAAACGGACTTGTATTTGGCCTGGAGGAGGGCTCCCTCCCGCTTGTTTCCATGGAAAAGTTGTTCTTTTGAATATAATGTACCACAGTATGGCATAATAGGCATATCTCCATGGAGATTGTTCCGAAGTATGGTTTTACTTTTCTATTTCCATGGAATCATGCAGGTGATATGCCACCTCCAGAGAGTTACATATTAGTGTGCCTTTAATGTGGCATACAGTGACACATTTTATAGTAGAACCGAAATGACTTTTTTTTGCATTTAAAACTCTGTTGATTATTATTTTTTAGTTCTTGTAACATATTGTTAGCTGAATAATCTTGATAATCAATTAACTGAATAATCGGTACAGTGCAAACGTTTGGGGCTTATTTCAATCAGGTCTTATGCATGTTAACATAACACATGTCTATTGGATCAAGATACAATTTAACGAAACAAAAGGTTAAAACATCGCCCAATTTGTTCTAAAACAGTCGGTGCATCCCTGTATTTCTAACCTCCACAACCAGACGATTTACTCCAACAACAGTAAACCTCCAATGGTCTGACCTCTACCACAATAGCCCTGTACGCCCACGGAGCACAGGTCAGAGAGAATGTGAGGAGTTTAGCAGCGATCCTTATCATTATGTGTGAGCAGAGCAGAGCTAGACGCCTGCAAGGTCACCCACAGCACACCGGCTGCCTGCTGCTGTTCAGTCTGACCCTGTCAAAGTCAAGTGGTGATCCGCGAATGCCCTTTAGCCCAGCGCGCGTGGTGCTAGCAGCTCTCAGTGCCACTGCAGTGTTACTGATGAGGAAGTGTCTCTAATTGTCTGTGTGTGAATGAGGGCCAGACTGGACCTCAGACCAGGCTGCTTCATTAGCCTCCTTTGTCTCGCATTTTCATTGTGTTTCAGATGCTTATTTTGTGTCTTTACTTTCTATAGTTTTAAACAAAAGAGAAATGTATTCTGTTGACAGAATTCAATTTTCTTTTGCTATGGACCCTACCTGGACATCACAGACATGTTTATATATATATTTTTTGTTTTGAGTTACATGAATGTATTCTCTGAGGTTGTCTCATGATACATTTAGTTTTAATATATAAAAAAATAAAAAATAAACACAAAAAAATGTACTTGCAAGCATTGATGGATTTTATTTTTGATATCGGACCACACAACAAAACTGTAGTAGCTCTTAACTCCATTGAAAATCAGAAATGCACTGTGGTGCGCACAGAATGCAGGAAATTCACAACAAGAAGAAGACCTGCCACACTGAGAAGCTTCACTGCGCAATTTTGTTGACAATATCAACATGTAGAGCTACTAAAACAGGGTGTGGTCACACTTGGGACTGATTAACCTGGGACTAAAGCTAGAACTAAACCAGGACCAAACCAGTGTGAACACATCCTTGGTAAAACCGGACTCAAACTTAGATTTATTATCCAATTTTAGAAATCAAAAACCAATTCAGTTTTCAAAGCTGCATTCACACTTGCACATACATACATCACAATTGTTACTTAACTGTGACTAAACTGTGAATTGAATCTGGACTAGACTAAACAGGGTCAACTACTATGATCACTACAGTAAAATATAGTATATAGTTTCATTGCTCTAATGGGTCACAGTTAATATAGATCTACAAACAAGACAGTTCTCTTTGCAGATTCAAATCCCATTCTTTTAAATACTGTCCGTATGACTTTTCTTCAGCTGTATTTTAATTCTGACATTCGTAAAGAATAAAACTCTCCCCGCACAGTAACAAACTCAACATTTCGGTAGCTCTCCAACTGTCTTTTAGCACCTCTTGTTGCAGCAGCCTCCTTACCATAGCGTCAGGAGCACTCTGTGAGCACACTCTCGGGCCTCCTCTTCAAATTAACCTTTAAATCAAAGATGGACTCCTCTCCTTCTCTCCCCTGTGTTCCTCCCACATCTTGTCCTCGGGGCGAATTAATAAAACCTTAATTTCCTCATTAGCCTCGTCAGTTCATGCTAGCTTTAATAACCACTACCGCGCGAGTGCTCTCCTACATACAAAGAGCCCTGTTGACTACTGCGTGCTGTATACAGAGGTGGGAGGTACTCGGTTACATTTGTTCAGCTACATTTACTTGTGTAACCTTTTAAAGAAATTGTACTTTTCTACCAGCTTACTTTTACTCCTACTTGAATAATATTATCATTGAAGTAACCGTACTCTTACTTGAGTAAAAGTTTTGGTTACTCTTCCCACTGTGAGTAAGTCCACAAGTGACAAAAGCTTTACGTTGACAATACGAAATGATTTGAACATTTGTGTTTCTTGCACCTCTCCCTCATTTAAGATTTACCATTTCTCATTTTTGTGTCTATCCTTTAAAAAATACCAGATTTGTGCTTTATTTTATGTTTTGTCCTTCAAATTATGAATCAGATGTTACTTCCCGACAGTTACTCTTTAAAATACTCTTACTTGAGTAGTAGTTTTCCCAAATACTTTTTTAATCCTACTTGAGTCATTTCTTGGACCACTACTTTGTACTTGAAGTAACATTACTCTTAGTTGAGCGCAATTCTGGCCATGCCCGCCTCTGATTGTATGACTTGTGTACAGTGGTTGCAGTTGTACAGGCATGTATTGCTGGAGGGGTTTGCAGTGTGTTTTCTGACCTCCGAGCAGGATACAGGGGGCCGCTCACCTTCGCTAACCCCAAAATCCCTCACTCTGGCTGGGCCTCGGGAGAGCAGGCTGGGCTGTCACTGGAACACCGAGGTCATGTCCAGACCATTATTTTACAGGCTTTAACAAACCAGGGGGCTAGACACTGTGTGCTCCCAATTACAGACCTGCACAGTAAGACTATTAGCATTGTATTTAATATGAGGCTTGTTATATTGTCAAAGGGGTGGAACTTACCAGATAGTATTGGATGTACGTGTTCGCAGCACTAGGAAATCATCTGAATGGTGAGAATGAAAATGAATGAAATGAAAATTAATAGGAGAGGCAAAAATACGGTGTGTAATTTGGTTTAAATTTCGTAAACATTCGCTCTAAATATTCCATTTTAATGCACAAGGATGGTAAAATAGTACATACATAATATTTATAGCACATTTAAACACAGCCACATGACCAAAGCGCTGAGCAGATAGAAATGTCACAGAAAAAAGTCAGTGTTGTTGTGTGTGCGTGCGTGTGTGTGTGTGAGTGTGTGTGCATATGTAGAGTCTTAATGGAGGGTGGGAGGGGCTAAGGGGAGCGGCTAAGAGTGCATGTGCTTTGCTTATGTGTTTGGCTGTATGTTGTTTTTAGAACAGTGTGATCCTAGGTAATATCTATTTGTATTCATTTGTGGTCAATTTCTCTATATACATTGAATCCCTATTTTATTTTTTGATGCATTTTTTATTAATGTATTTTTTGGAATATTAAATTAAAAAAAAATTGTATCCATTGAGTGACTGTGTGCCACACTGGCCCCTTTTTTTCAAACTAACTTTCTTGGTCACACATGTAATAATGGGCCTGAGGAAAAAAACACTGATAGTTCTCTCTCTCTTTTTCTCTCTGTCCATGTATCCCTCCCTCTCCCTCTTTCCAAGGTGAGTCACGCGGTAGCTCTGTTAGGCTAAAGGCTAGATCCCGGTGTCAAAGGTCATCAGTCAGGGCTACGGGGTGAAAGATCAGCGCTTTGTTTTCCTCTCAGGTGTTCTGTCAGGGATGAAGCTGGCTACTTCAAAAACTCTAGTTTCCGTTATGCAATACACACATACACTATTATTCAGTATTTGTTATGGCCCGCAGCCACTGTGCCACAGAGGTATAGAGGGATCCAGCCGAGCAGAGTATGTGTGGACAGTAGTGCTCTCAGGGCAGGTGTGCTGGGTGAGAGGAAGGTGAACATACACTTTGTAAATAAATCCTGACACTATTTCAGGGTAGAGTTGTGCAACTGCTCTTTTTATTTTTGGATCTTAAAAAGCACCAAAGCAGACATTTTATTTCATCCACAATAACACATTTCATCTTTTATAACACCATGGTCGGTTTACCTCTGAATGAAGTTTTTGCCAAAGCTTTGTAAAAATCAAGGAATTACAACTTCATGTGAGTCCAAGCTACACTGTCTTCTACCGTTATGCTGTTTTTCTTGGGGTAATTGTTAAGTATTATTATTACAGATCAATATAAAAATAAATAAAAATAAAAAAGAGTGACTTCCTGCAGGATGGCGGAGGATACAGGTGGGTAATTTGAGCTCTGCAAGTCTGTGAACTAGAACTAAAACTAGTGACAACCTCCAGATGAGGAGGTAGCACATGTAGAGGCTGAAGAACAAAGAGAGACCGGTCTGAGGTTGTTGAAGAAGATGAGAGCAACCATGAGGCTAGAGGCTGGCAAAGCTGGGTCTAGCGAAGCTAACAAAGGAGAGCACAGCCAGTCAACGCTAATGCTACATGGGCTAGCAAAGATCAGCTGTCAAATCCAAGATCTTGACACAAAGTGAGGAGGAGAACTAACCACAGCTAAAGACAAACTGAAGCAGGAAATATCTTCTCTTAGACAAGATATGGATCAAAAGTTTTCAAACTTTTCAACCAAACGCTGAAGGATCAAAAAGCAGGCCTGACCGAGGCACAGGCACAACTGGCTGCAGAAGATACAAAAGCAGACCTGGTAAATGTAGGACAAGATTACAGATCTTGAGGCCAGTTCTCGGAGGAATAATAATAATTTTTGGATTAACAGAGGTGAGTGACGGGATTTAGTCGCTACATATTTGAAACCCAATACCCAAAGAAGTGAAGCTCCAAAGACAACCATTCAAGCTGAAACCAGGTGAGCGACCTCGGCCCATAGTGGTCACCTTCTTCAAGTTAAAATTAAAGAAATGCTCCTGAAGAAAGCCTAGCAAAAGGAAATACGAGTGGTAGATAAGCCTATTCAGTTTGACCACAATTACCCAATGGAAATAGTGCAGAAAAGGCTCTCCTGTCATTAGAAAAGTGCTGAAAGAGTGAGCAAAACAAAAAACAATGGACATTTGTTAACAGATCCAAGACACAAGAAAACAAATCAACAATATACTTAAAAAAAAAACAAAAAACAAAAAAAAACATGTTTATTTAAAGCAACGTTATTATGAAATGGGTTCTAGATCAAGTGGTTAGCCAAAAGAATAAAAACACAGCAAGCATTAAATACAATTTATGAAATCAAAGATCCAGATAACAAATTATTTCATAAACCTGAGGATATTCAATGAATATTAACAAACTTTTAAGGAAAACTATTCACAACCTCCCTCAGCAAGTGAAGAAGATAAAAGACATTTTCTTCAACAAATGGATCATTGGATTAGAATGGATTTAAACCATCAGTTGGTTTAAATCTAAATAATATGTTAACGGCAGAGATCACAATGGAGGAAATACTAGGGAGGAAATGTTCAAATATTACTGTCTTTTGGGAGATGGTTTGTGATGTTCTGGGGCAGGCGCTGGGATCTTAAATGGTTAAAGGGCTTCTCAGAGGACACTATTCACCAGTGTGATATGTATCTGTTCAAAGTGATGTCATCAATAACCAGTAACCAGTAACAGGACATCTATCTAATGGAAAAATAACTCACAGAAATTACAAGAAGCACAAATGAAGAACAAAATATGAAAAATGTACATTATATATGGAAAAATAGAATATCCAAGTGTCATACAGGCTTCTGTTTTTGTTTCCTTTGCTTTTGTTTTTTTTTCTTGCTATGCTTGTAAAATTGACAAAATCCAATAAACACAAAGTGAAAAAATATTTTACTTTACTTTAATGAATTTATCTGGCTGTTTATATGTGTAAATTATATTTATAAAATATCATTATGCCTTTGCAGCACTATGTAACTTGTCGGCCAGGTGGTCCACCGCCTGCTTGTCTCCATGGAAATGAAAATGCTAGAATATTCCATAGTGTGGTAAAAGCCAAAGTTAAATCTGTCAACTGGACAAAAAGTTGTAGGAGTGAACTGCCTGTCAGGCAGTGTCCACCAGTGGTACGTCCACCTACAACTTTTTGTCCACTCCTACAACGTTTTGTCCAGTTGACAGATTTAACTTTGGCTCTTACTATGGATCAGACCTGGACGACTGAGGGATTACACAGACATTCCATAGTGTTGCATTTAACTTATCTATCATTGCAGTTACAGATGTTTTTATTACTCAAAATCAAAAGAGAGAAAACTTGCTTTGTTACTGTGAGAAGGGTCGCCTCGCCACATATCTGACCTGTAACTTGGTCTGGAGGCAACACCTACTTGTCTCCATGGAGATATATACATTTAATACCATACTGGCAAAGTATTAACATTTCCATGGGCGCAAGCAGGACCCTCCACCAGAAAAGTTACATAATAGACAGTACCTTAAAAACCCCTGTTACACCCATATTTGAAAACCAAATTCTTTAGCTTCTGTCAGTCTCGCTATAGAACAACCAGACTGTTTTGAAAGTCAATCATCCAACCATTGATGTCAAAAGTTCGCATGTGATGCCTTTTAACATGTTGACAGGAGCGACGCGCCTGATTAGAAAACCCCAGAAGAACTTTGTCACACTCAATTTCCCCATGTCGTATGAAATGTGACATCTGTGGATCTGCGTGACTTAAGGAAGCTCTAACTTGTTTAAAGCTAACTTGTTTAAACGCACGCGGGGCGGCATGATGAACCATTTGGGGCAGGCTTGTGGAGGGGGAGCAGGGTAAGAGGGGGAGGAGGGGGAGTTGCTAAAGGGAGAGAATTTGCGGGACTAGTCACAGCGGCACATGGCAGACTCATGCTGTCAGCACAAGCTTTTAACGTCCCAACTTCTCCCAAAGCCACATCAAACGGATGTACCCGCAGTGTGCAGATTAATTTAATTTTTATGTTTATCTTTAGAAGAAAACTAATTATTAGCAGTGGCAGGCTGGGAAACAGTTAGTGTTACAGAGAGAGAGAAAAAAGTGCAGTTTTTAACTTTGAAAATACACAAGGCATTAGTGGAATTAGGGGCTTGAGTTTGAGATGGAGCTTGTGGAGCTGTCCATGGTGCTGAATCTCTTCTTAAAGACAATGTACTTGATTTTTACTGTTTTAAAATGTGAAAAACAGAACTATTTTAAACAGTTTGCAATGGCCCAAAGATATTCCTCATTTTCCTAAGGCATTCTTAGCATCCTAATTATTCACCACAATGAAAACTCGCCTTTCACCTTTCACCACTTTCAGACAAGAGTGGAGTTTTGCTATAAATTATATTCATTAAAATGTTGTATGGCTTATATAAAAACATACAATCCGGTTAAAAAACACTTGTATCGCTAATTGTGTTCATATTTTTAAAGGTGCACTATACGGTAATGCTAACAACCATGGTAACTGCTACCATGGTAACAGTGCACTTCCTGGTCCTGGATAAAACACTTTATAATTAGATACAGACAGCACACAGTGGTCCCATTTTGACAGTAGGAGCTGAATAAATAATAAAAATGTAAAAATCAGGTACTGCCCCTTTAACATATTGTTGCATTTAGGATAATTATTTTCATTTGATCCACACAATATTTGTAACTATACTAAGAGTAGTAGTGTGTCAGTCTTTATTTATTTATTTATCTGGGGCAATGCATGTTAATGAAACGACACTATTCAACATGAACGTAAACATACCGGATTCTAGCCAAAGGATAATTTCCATCCATTGTCTTAACAACTTAAAACAACTATTTGAAAATAAATGCTAAAATACTGAACTTCAATACCAGATTCTGCCAGTGCACACTGTGAGTAAGTGGTTGGTGATGGAGGGAGGGGCCCTATAATAGGCAGTTTAGGAGCCACACTACCACCAGTCTACCCCAGGGCAGCTATGGCTATAGAAGTATCTTACCATGACTGAATGTGGGGAGTGAATGAATAATGTTACCTTGTATGCACTGACTTAAAATGTACAACCATTTTGAACATGGCAAATAAAATCTGTCAACTGGACAAAACGTTGTAGGAGTGAAGACGTTTCACTGCGTATCCAAGCCGCTTCTTCTGTTCTGGTCAGATTACTGGTGGACACTGCCTATCTGAAGGGAGGAGCTAGCTACACTGAAACTCAAAACACCTATTAGTTACAGTTTCTGTTTGTAGGCTAGGTCTATTGTGCTACCCTAAGTGTGCACTGTGCCTGAGACCTACTTAGCATAGTCATTCAAGCCCCTAATTGCTATAGATCAGACCTGGACGACTGAGGGATTACATCTTTTGAACATGAACATCTTTCACTATTCAGCTGGTTTCAAACATTTCTGCACCTTTTGAAAACTTACTTGTCCATGAATTCCCCTCATGAAGATATATCAAACGACTACAGTATCACCTTACATCCACCTGCAGATCTGTAGCCTACACTCCTACACAGCCCCAAACTTTTCTCAAATCTCAACTTTGTCAGACTGAACTCACTTGTTACCTCTGTCTCACTTAATCCCAGTTTTGCCACGATCCTGAAAAATACCCAATGATATTTTGAAGACGGCTCACTTTGAAAATGTTTAGCAGCACAGGAACACCTTTTGAGACAGCGAAGTGGAGTGAACGCATGCCTCCTCTTCTTCTCTCCTTCCTCTTAGTTTTTCAAAGGCCTGATAAGATGTGACAGTCTATCAAACCTCACTCGGGCTCCTATAGCATCCACGCTGCAGTTATCTCTGTGGCATTTTGCAGCTGATATAACAGAGAATCAATTATGAGCAAACAGATATGCAAAAGGTTTGGTCGGCACAGGCACGGAAAGGCTTGACAGTTGGATAATGTGTTGGCAGTAAATAAACGCTGTGTTGCCTGCTTGTTGCAACATGTAAATGGAATGTGATTTATGCCTTATTTGAAACTACTTTGGACAACTTAGCCTTAGAATTTTGAGATTAGCTGGCCACCGAGGCACAGTTAAAGGGAATCCGATAATCAAATAAATAAAGAAAGAAAAGAAATTTGTGCAGAACAGCAGCAAGGGTGAGGACTAAAGCTTGAGGCCAAATGTACGGCCAAATTGTATCATTTTTTCAGGCACGGCCGTTTAAGTGGTGTCCCAGAATTTCCACGTCGGTGTCTCGAGAATATTTGTAACTATGCAGAAATGAGCATGAGCCAAGTTTAAGGGCTGAGAGGGAGGAGATGAAATGAAACATGAGTGAAACCAAGCACAACCCCAACTGTGTTTTTGATTAGGACATTATAACATGAGAAATGCTAAATAATTCATTTATAGAGCCCTTATATAAAGTAGCACATGATAATGGACTAAAATGTTTGAAGTACTTTTTCTCCTCTTAATATATCTCCAAGTGTGTATTCTTTGTAGTCTTCAGTAACATGGAACTGGCTCAATCTGGCCAGGGTTCATGGAGACGTCTCTGTAATGTAATCATACAAGTGCACTGTAAACAACATGACCGTAAAAATACACCTAGTGTTTTAATTATGCATCTTCTCTGGATTCATGTTGAGATTTTTGGAGAAAAACGAGGAACCAAAGGTCTCTCACTCATCAAATGTGCATCTGGCTTTGTCTCTCAATAGCAAAGAGGTGTTATCCTTTACATTATTTGTGCAATTGCTTATACTTTCTAAGGTGTTATTTGCCAAGATTGGCAGCAATAT
>KN482617.1:52708-81489 GCA_000787095.1 Periophthalmodon schlosseri | reverse complement strand
TAAATCCTGGCTCAAAACGGTTCTGTTTAGCTGTGCATATGACTGACTTTTTTTTCCTGCACTCTTCTCTTTTAATGTTCATTCTATGATGATTATTTGTGATTATTTATGTTTTGATTTATTTGTAGTGTGATTTAAATGTTTCTTGTTTAAAATCTTTCATATTCTGTAAAGCACTTTAAATTATTATGTGTATGAATTGTGCTATACAAATAAACTTGCATTGCCTTTACAAAACTGTGCCCAAAAATATATTGAGACAATTTGGTGACGGATCCCCCACCAAAAAGTTACTTAGTGAACCTTTAAGTAGCTTTTTTATTTTTCTACAGTGTCAATACAAAAATAAATCGCAATCAAATGAAAATAGAAATTTCAATGGTCACAAACTGCATATAGCAAAAATTCTTGTTAGTTTAGTAGTTTATTTTTCAATCAAATCATTAACTTTAAAGGGCCCATATTACGCTATTTTCTGATCTCTGTTATAATGTTTCCTCATCAAAAACATACCTGGAGTTGTGTTTTTTTTCATTCACACATGTTTAACACAGAAACCCTGCATATTTAGGCTGAGGTCTTTTCTCTAGCAGAAAAAACTTGTGATGTCTTTGGTAATACTCATCAAAAACATACCTGGAGTTGTGTTTTTTTTCATTCACACATGTTTAACACAGAAACCCTGCATATTTAGGCTGAGGTCTTTTCTCTAGCAGAAAAAACTTGTGATGTCATTTGGTAATACAGAAAAAGCTCCACCGTGTTTTTAAACTCCATACACCTTCACTAGAATCATTTGGATTATTTCAGCCCTAGAATTGCCAATCTCTACTGAAGGTAAAGGTAAATGGTAGCTGTTAACTTGAAAACAACCACTACATGACATCACGAGGTGGAACAGAGCATTTTGAGCTTTGGAGATATAATCTAATAATAAAGGGTTACTCAAACATGTGTGAATGAAACAAAACACAACTCCAGTTTGTGTTTTGATGTTTTTGAGGAGGTAACAACATTCTAACATGGCTTAAAGCTCACAAAAGTCCATTTTGTGTAATATAGGACCTTTAACTTCTCCTGAACGTGCTTAAACTGTGCACCTTGAATATTGTTTTTGAACATAAAATAAACTGCAAACCTAAAATTACAACTGCAATAAAATACTTGCCTGGAAAAAATTGTCCTTAGGTTGTTCAGCCCAGACTACTGCTATTCTTCTGACATTTGCCGCATAGACATTTAGTTTTTACTCTTCAAATCAAAGCTGGAGTTGTTGTTTCGTTGGTTCAAAATAACAGGGAAAATCAAGCTCTCTGTAATTAAACAAAACCACTGGATTGTTGCCTTGAATCTGGACCACACCAGTTTAAAACCTTTTAGACTTTCCCATTCACTGCACAATAACAAGGCAAATCAGGGCTCGCCATCAAACTTGAACTTTGGCATAAAACAATCCACATTTTCAAAGAATTTTTCTTTAAAGCTGCACTATGTAACTTTTCTGGTGCGAGGTCTGCCACTATGGAGATGTGATTGCTTCACCTACAATGTTCCAAAGTATGGCATTACACTTGTCTATCTTCCATTCATTCATTTACAGCTCAAAAACATCCATTCTTACTGTGAGCGGGCTCGCCTCTTCATAGATCTGACTTGTAACTTGGCCTGGTGACGTCATCTGCTTGCCTCCATGGAGATAGGCAGGTTTAATGCCATACTGTGGAACATTTCAGTCAAAGCCCTCCACCAAAAAGTTCTATAGTTCCTGTTTTGAAGGACTTTTTATTTTTATGACTTTTAAATTTGAAAATAAAGTACCCTTAAATAAAATACCCTTTTCAAGCTAAAACTAAATGTTGTCCCCATTTTTATTTTAAAACAAAACACAGTTAACATTAAATATTCTTTTTATTATACTGTGCTTCTGTACATATGTAGATACTGTGTTTTTAGCATAAGACTCTGTACACAAGTCTGGCTTATATATCTATATGCAAAATACATACACATTTATTATACAGTATTTACACAAATCAGCAACTATTTCATGTGGATAGGCCCAGCAATTACAGAGATAATAGACATAAACCAGGTTAACAGAGCTGAAAGTTGAACAGCAAAGTCTACCATAGAATTCTGATCTGTCTCCAGCTCCGTTTTAAACTACAGGGATTGTACGATGCTATGATGTCACGTAAAGGCAACCTATAATACAGCTTAGTGAACCGAACAAAATGACATTAGATTTGTGATTTAAAGCAGAACTAAGTAATATTTTGATCTCATTAAACGTCTTTGTAAGTCCCTGTGATGGTTAAACATGTATTTTCATGGTGTCTGGAGTGTCTGTGTTCTCCACCTGTTGTATCTGTGCGGAAACCAGCCGACCCGACCCGAAGTGAAACCCTAGCTCTTTTTTTATATTTGGCAGCATTATGTTTTTTATGTGATTATACTGCCATATTTCAATACAAAATAAAAGAGAAGAAAAAACCAAACACTATTGAGTCTTTTCCTGAGAGTGTATTCACATAAGGGAGCTGCAGGGGGAGCTCTAACGCTGAAAGCTACTTAAGGAACAGTATGTAGTTTTAAAAAAGGTACTACAACCACAACAGAACCTGGGTTGCCAGTGCCTTAACCTGCAGATAGAGGACACAAAGTTTTTCTCATTCTCAACATATACACAGTGTATACTACAGCATCAGAGGCACTGGTTAATGATTGGCTGCAGGTGCTGAGGATTCAGATCAGAGAGAGTCCTTTCTAGTTTGACTGGATTTCAGCATTGAAACTGGCAACCCAAATGAGAAACTCATGTGAGGCTCATTCTGATTGGATGTTTAAAATTAAAACCAAAATCTTACATATAGTTCCTTTAAAATGCATTGTTTATCCCAAAACGTGTTAAATATAAAACTCCTCTTCCTCTATCTTCTCCTCTTCGATGCTGCAGTTATCCGAGTGGTTTATGGACACACTGCTCACTGAAGGTGTCGTGCTTATATCCAACCCTGCCTGTCCCAGCAACACCCCAATACTACTACTACTACTACAATGCCCATTTACAATCAGACTATTCGACCTGTTCACCCCGCTCCTGCCTCCTATTGTCGCCGCTTTGTATGAGACGTTAACATCTGGAATGCTGGGAGATCTTGATGGGACAATTTCTTCCGGAGGAGCAGAAACGGGTCTCGAGTTTAAGTTTAGTCCAGCTTGGATATAAGCCGAAACTACTGATAGATCCATCGCTACTTTGTCTCCTGTATCTACGTCTGTCTCTTCTGCGCCAATCAATGCGTCAACATTTAGGCGAAAAGGCGGGACTAGCGAATATGTCCCGCTAGTAGTAGATTTTTGGAGGTTTTTGCGATGCTGATTGTGAGATAGGTCCAGAGAATGACTAGAGGTTACATTTGGGAGTGAGAATAACGATCCCGAATGGTTGTTTTTCAGTTCTTCCATGTACTGATCCATATATCTGTGTTCGGACCAGTCGTCGTTGGGGTTGAGATAGTCGTAGGCTAAAGGGAGAGACATTTGTGAAGTTTGTAGGCCTCTAGAATGAAGGGATGCGGAGCGGTTGGGGCAGCGGCGTTGATGGTGGTGGCTGTGGTGATGGTGGTGCCTGTAGGGGGCACTGTGGCGGGTGACGGTAGAAGGAGCAGACGTGGATTCGTAATGAGGAAAAGAAGAGTCGGTTTGTCGATGTTTGAAGAGGGGCAACTGGACCTATGGAAAAAAAGATTAACATTAGTCAGGTAAATTTTTCAAATATCCCGCACTGAAATGTTCCACAGTGTGACATTATACGTATCTACTTATCTATCTTGTATTTATTAAAGTACAAGTATTTTTATCACTCAAAAAATACAGTGAGCAAACTCGCTTATCTACATGCGCATATCTGTTAACTTGGCTGAGTAGCGTCATCTGCTTGTCTCCATGGAGGTGTTATTACTTTGGCTGGAATGTTCCACAGTACGGCATTAAACTTATCTACTTCCATGGAGACACACAGGTAATGCCAGCAGGTCAAGTTATAGGTTTTGCAATAAAATACTTAAGTAATTGAATAAATGCACTGATAAGTTAATACCATACTGTGTTACCTAGCAACCATAACAAGCGGAAAAATTCAATAGTTATGATTACACTATTAAAAATAATTTATAACACATTCGTTTTGTTAAATTCATGTTTAATCCGTCAGAAAAATACCTTCCTTGTGCGTAAATTGTCTCTTCAACGCTACTTCCTGTATTTTTTTTTTACTTTTCTTCTCAACTTTTTTCCCACAAACTGCCACTTTACTAATGTAAAACTATGATAAATATTTACCACAGGTGCTGTCCCATCAAACCATAACCAAGTCGTAATTAGAAAAACAAGAATATTACTGTCATATGCACTTATGAAAACATATGTTGAAAGTCCAGTCTCAAGTTGAAGTTCATGTGTCTCGAGTATTACTGGATGAAGGGTTGTTTCGTGTTTGTCTCTTTAGGGTCAAGTCTGTTTGACCTGGATTATCTGAGACTGGCTTTAAGACCTGGCTCTGATCTTCCTCATGTCAACAGACTCATTACCCACAACCCCCTGCTGCGCACCCTCCACACTAAACTACCCGCAACTCCCCGCTGTGCCCCTCTGAACCACAGTTACCGCGGAAACAAGGTTCACTCTGTTGCGGCAAATTAGGAGGAGAGTTTACATTTCCAGTAACAGAAAATTAGTCCTTTAATAATGCCACCAAGTCTAAAGAAAGGCCCAAAAGAGTTAAAGATGCACTGTGTAACTTTTCGGGTGGCGGGGTTTGCCACCTTCTTGTCTCCATAGAAATGTTATTGCTTTGCCTGGAATGTATCACAGTGATTAAACGTATCAATCTTTCATTTTGTTCAGTGACAAGTATTTTTTTATGGCTCATAACAACATGCATTCTTACCAAGAGCAAGGTTGCCTCTCCACAGCTCTGACATGTGACTTAGCCTGGTGGTTTCACATACTTTTCTCCATGAAGACAGACAAGTTTAACACCATACTGTGGAAAATTCCAGACAAAGCAACAGCATCTCCATGGAGTTCAAGCCCCATCCACAAGAAAAAATACATAGAGTATCTTTAAGTTCAAACAAATGAAGTGTTGCCATCTTATACAGCTATGTAATTCCCTGTGTTACAGTGGCAGAGTGGTTATCCTGTGTCCTCCTCTCAGAAAGGAGGTTGTAGGTTAGATTCGTGACTTCTTTCTGCAATAGAAGGCAAGTAGAAAATCACCTATATTTTGGTCTAAGATGTTTACTACAGCGGTGCATGCGAAAATGTTCTGTTTTGGCTTTCTGTATAAAAGGGAACTATGATTATGTTGTAAATTACAGACTCGAAAGAAGGCGACAATATTCAAGTCTGGTTTTTCAGCGTGGGAGGGACAAAACCTCTTCAGGCATGAGAGACGGAGCAGAGGATGCAGAGGAGAGGTTCAGATAGAGCAGAGTATGCAGAGGAGAGGGTCAGATGGAGCAGAGGATGCAGAGGAGAGGGTCAGATGGAACAAAGGATGCAGAGGACAGGGTCAGATGGAACAGAGGATGCAGAGGAGAGTCAGATGGAGCAGAGGATGCAGAGGGGAGGGTCAGAGGAAAAGAGGGTGCAGAGGATAGGGTCAGATAGAGCAGAGGATGCAGAGGAAAGGGTCAGATGGAGCAGACGATGCAGAGGAGAGAGTCATATGAAGCAGATGATGCAAAAGAGAGGGTCAGATGGAGCAGAGGATGCAGAGGGCAGGGTCAGAGGAGAAGAGGATGCAGAGGAAAGGGTCAGATAGAGCAGAAGATGCAGAGGAGAGGGTCAGATGGGGCAGAGGATGCACAGGAGAGGGTCAGATTGAGCAGAGGATACATATTGGAGGGTCAGATGGGGCAGCGGATGAGAGGAGAAGGTCAGATGGAGCAGAGGATGCAGAGGAGATGGTCAGATGGAGCAGAGGATTCAGCGATGTTGTAATCAGTTAGACTAAGCCCCGTCTTTAACACGGGGCAGGTGGTATAAACCCTACTGCATCTGTCTATTGTCACTATAGATAACAGTAACAGTATTGCTCCAATCTCAGTAATGGACACAGAATAATCAGATTAAACTGAGGCCTGACTCCTCACTGCTCTTCTGTGAAACTGATACATCCAAACAGGGGACACGAGCAGATTGTCGTAATCCTGGTAAATTATAATGCCCAATAGTCTAATCTTCCAGGTAGCTAGTCCTGATTTGAGATCTGGAGATGGGCCCCTGGGTGCTGCACTGTGGCGCCCACTGCTTTGGACAGCATCGGTTAAAGGTCCTATAGTACACAAAAGGATTCTTGTGAGCTTTTGGCCCTGTTATAATGCTGTTACTTCATTAAAAACATACCCAGAGTCGTGTTTTGTTTCATTCACACATGTTTGAGTAATCCTGCATTATTAGTCTGTCTATATCTCCAAAGCTCAAAATGCTCTGTTCCACCTTGTGATGTCATGTGCGGTGGTTTTGAAGTTAACAGCTCCTTTTACCTTTTGTTCAGTTGAGATTGGCAATTCCAGGGCTGAAATTATCCAAATTATTCTAATGAAGGTGTATGGAGTTTAAAAATACAGTGGAGCACTTCCTGTATTACCACATGACATCACAAGGTGGAACAGAGTGTTTTCTGTTTTAGAGAAGATTTTTGTGTTAAACATGTGTGAATGAAACAAAATAACATTATAACATAGATCAGAAAATAGTGTAATATGGGCCCTTTAAAGGATGGGTCAAATGCAAAGGATACATTTCTCTACAAATAAATAAACAAATAAACCTAAAACTTTCTATTTGTGAATTTGCAGTGAATCGGCAGCAGGTGAAACAGTCTAGACAGTGGTTAGGTTCATCAGCAGAGAGAACCATCTCAGGCACGGAGTTTCTATTGTATTTTTAGTGTCAATGTACACTTTTTAATAATAAAATATGACATAAAATAAAGTATTTTGTAGTGCAACATGCAAATTTAAATACTTGGATAGGAGACCGCTGGGAATACCAAGTGCCACAGTGGGGCAGTAGTGACTAGTGGAAACTGTTGTTGTGTCCTTAGGCAAGACACTACACCCACCTTGCCTAGTATGAATGCAGTGTGTGTACAAAGAAAAAGTACCCACGATAAATACTGACCCCCCCCCAAAATTATTGTTCCATCTGTCCTGTATTGAATGATAAGTCGATATAATATATATTATTACCATCCTCCCTCCCTCCTCTCTCACCTGTAGCAGTATCTTGTTGCCATCGTAGTCCTGTGTTTGCCAGCGCAGCTCACTGATTGGTCTGCACGTGTGCGGGAGGAGGGGAACCAACGCCCCAACATCTCTCACTCTGACCTCCAAAAGAGCCGAGTCCAAGACCAATGGAGCCTGGCCTTTCTGTAGCCTCTTAAACGACAACTGAATCTCCAAATCTGTGTTCGAATACACCACGAAAAAGCAAAAATCCTCTTTCTTTTGAGCAACTCTTTTCTGCAGTAACAGTTTGTACAGCCTCACCATGTCGATATAGTTTTCGTATCTACAGTAAATTGTAAATCGGACTATTTCTTTGCCGTAGTGGACTTGTCTGACCGCCCATAAAGGAGTCCCGGGGGTCAACGTGAAAAAATCCTGGCTACTCGGAGTTAGCGGTAGCATCCGTTTTCCGTTGCTAACTTTTTCTGTGTGATGGTAGCGCCACGGGGGTCTCTGCAGAGCGCGATGCAATGATAAAATATGCTCCTCGCCTCCGTAGGATTCCTGGAGGAAGAGGATGACAGCTAAAGCAGGCTGTGAGGAGGGATTTTGGGGTCTTTTTTTGGAGCGGTGGGCCCGTTCGGAGACGCGGAAAAGCTGCAGATCAGGGTGTATCCAGGAGAGGGCGCCGTCTGTGGCGTGCTGGAGGAAGCTGCCCTGGTCAGGGTCTGCGATGAGGTGAACGCTGACCAAATATGGGTCCTGGAGGTCGGCCATCAAGTCTGCTCCGTTTACTGAAGAGAGAGCGAAGAGAGAAGATGAAGCTGTTACAAAATAGTGCAAGCTTGTGGAAAGAAGAGAGAAAGAGAGACAAGGAAAAGATTACAACAGGAGTAGGGCTGCATGTAAAAATACTTGATTTTCAGACAAGTATTGCAGTTGTTTAACTCTAGGACTCTAGGAGCAGAGAGGACTGAAATATGAACTCAGGTCAAGTCAAATGTATTTTTAAAGCACATTTAAAAACAACCACAGCTGCCAAAAGTGCTGTACAAAGGCAATATAAAGTGCAATCATATAAAACAAAACATGCAAAAACACGCTAAAACAATACAAGTGTCCCGCTCAGCTCACGTTAAAAGCCAGTGCAAACAAAGGAGTTTTCTACAAAGATTCACAAATATTTAAAGATTGGGCAGTTCTAATACACAGAGGAAGACGGTTCCAGAGTCTGGGACCAGCTACAGCAAAAGCCCAGTCCCCTCTAGTTTTTAGCCAGGACATCCAAAATCATCAGGTCTGCTTGATCTCAAAGTTCTACTGGGAACATGGACAGATAGAAGCTCAGAGAGATAAGGAGGGCCCAACCCATGGAGATATTTAGAAAACCATCATCAGAATCTTAACATCAATCCTGAAGCTGACAGGAAGCCAGGGCAGAGAGGCCAACACAGGAGAAATGAACTGATAAATGAATACAAGAATCCAATGCATTTCAGAACGTGTTTGTTGAGGTCTAAACTACAGGTACAAGGGTTCTCTATCGTATAAACATTTTTGCCTCCTCAATAAATGCTGGACACTTTCACTATGTCTACTCTCCTTTGAGCCCCTGCCCTCCTGATGCTTACTGCACAGCCCTGAAGTGCTAATTGCGCTAACTCAAACTCCATCTATCCATCCATTCATTTACTTCCGCTTATCAGGGGGTGGATCGCGGGGGCAGCAGTTTAAGCAGGGACTCCAAGACATCCCTCACCCCAGACACTTCCTCCAGCTCCTCCGGTGGGACCCCAGCCGAGGAGGAGGCCCCGGGGAAGACCCAGGACACGCCAACTCAAACTGTGATTTCAATTACTTACATCCAATCAATGCTAGTGATATATTTCGCTCCAGCTCCAGACATATTTGAAAAGAACAGGGATTTGACAATAACTCTGATATTATGATATTACATTCTCTTATAACATGAACAGCTAAACGGTTTTGTTGCTGTGGAAACTACAATAGTCACATTTCTTCCTCCAAAGTCTGAACTCTGCTCTGAAACACATACTTTTACTGACAGAGGGTTGGCTCTAGACCTCTCCATTAAAAACACCCGAGCTCATCACCGAAGATTAGAAATTAAAATGTGTTGACTCGCCCAGCCCTTCTACACAGTTGTGTTCTATGTCCTTGGTGATGGACAGTAGCAGTATTTATTTCCCTGTCTCTCTCTGGCCTCATTAATCGCATTAAATCTGTGTTACTGGAGCCTATTCAGGTGAAAAGAAAGACTGCCCCTGATCTACTGACCCGGAAACCCCATAGGGTCTGTGCAGCCAAAACACAAAGAGGTTACTTACTACAATCCAATCCAATGAGCCACGAGAATGAAGATATTAAACACACTGCCAAATGGATAGAGATGGAATGAACGAATGAATAAATGAACAAATGAATGTATGAATAAATCAACAAATAAAATCAGCTCAATAGTACATAATTTTAAAAACAGTAGTAGTAGTAGTAGTAGTAGTAATAGTAGTAAGCAGACTATAACGCACTCTAAAATGAATCAAAAACAAATATACACCACATACAACAAATATGTATAAACTATTTAAAATGTGTTTGTCGCAGTAGATGTTTGTACCATTGGAATAGTTGATGTTTACATGCATAAATTTGTTTAAAAAACGGAGTAAACATTTTTACTTAAAGCCACAGTATGTCACTTTTTAGCCAAAAATTAGACACGAAAAAGCATATCTTTTTATTGCACTGAAAACATAGGAAAACATACGTCAACTTACGCTCCACAAACCGTACTCTTATTTGGCCTGCTTGATTCCATGGAAATGTTGTTTCTTTGGCTATAATATTTCACAGTACGGCATAAAACGTAACTATTTTCATGGAATTATGCAGGTGACCTCCAGAAAGTTACATACAGTATTGTACCTATAACTGAAATTAAAAAAAGAAAAGGAAAAAAAAAATCTTATTCTATACGGACAAATAATTTAACTAGAAAAATAGATATATAAAAAAATCTGTTCCTACACATTAAATAAATTCTTAACTAATCAAAAAAAGTCCCACCAAGGTTGATATTATGAATTCTAGAAACTGTACTACTAGGGTTGTCAAAAATCAGTATAAAAAAATCTGATACTCATCATCACTAAAACTTGCATCGAAACTAGATACTCATTTGAATAAGTAACGATACTAAAAAAAGTCACAAGTATAAGACCACAGTATAAGACCACGCCCAGGGACCACTATGGAACCTATGTGGATGACTGAGGGATTACACAGATGTAAGGCCACACAGTAATATAAAAGAAAATACTACAACAAATAATTTAACTTGACAAAAATCTATTCCTACAAATTAAATAAATTCTTAACTATTCAAAATAAATCACAGCAGGATTAAGATGATGAATTGAAGTCACTGATATAGCGCTGTGTATTGGCCAGAGCAGCACACTCAGCCTTTGTCCAGCCTGGAGCAGGGGCCCAGGAGCAGCTGACTCTCCCCCAAACAGGGAGGCCTCGCTGGGACAGACCCGGGCGACTCCCTGGGGGAACACTGGCCTTTAGAGAAAGAACACGTCTTATCTGTAACCAAAGGGTGACATTTGGGAAAGGTTAAGCTCCGGTTACACTAACACTGTGAAAAGGGAATATTCCAGGTGTTACCAGACTGTCTGCCACTATGTGACTCAATGCAATGTTACATAATGTGGTCAGGAGTTGCACTATGTAACATTTTTAGAGATGGGTATGCTATTGCTTTGCCTGGAATTATGTGTATCTATCGCCATGGAGACAAGCAGGTGACATCACCAGGCCAAATTACAGGTCAGATCTGTGGAATGTAAGAATGCAAGTTTTTTTTTTTTTTTTTTTCGATCAATAAAAACTAAATGCAAGATATATTACTGACATACTGTGGAACATTCTTGGCATAAATATTATGGGAGAGTGGTCAGATCCACTGACCCACAGGTTGGCGGTGTGATTCCAGCTCCCACAGATGAATGCTGTTGTTGGGTCCTTGGGCAAGACACTTAACCCACCTCGCCCCCGTGTCTGCGTACATTGGCGTAAGAATGTGTGTGTGAATGGGTGAGTGGTTCCTTGGTGTAAAGTGCTTTGAGTGCCTTGAAGGTGGAAAAGTGCTATATAAAATGTGACCATTTACCAAAGTAATAACATCTCCATGGAGACAAGCAGGTGACTGACAGATTTTCTCTTCCCCAAATAGCAACATGAAAACTGATTCAACCATTTAATCCCAAATTGTGACAGAATTTAGATTAAAATAGTGATTTACTACTAGAGTTGTCAAAAGTATCGAAAATCAGACACTTATCCTTGATTCTAAAACTTGCATCAAAATTAGATTGTTCCAGATGCCTCCTGGACACCTCCCTGGAGAGGTGTTCCGGGCACGTCCCACCGGGAGGAGGCCCCGGGGAAGACCCAGGAAACGCTGGAGGGACTATGTCTCTTGGCTGGCCTGGGAACGCCTTGGGATCCCCCCCAGAAGAGCTGGAGGAAGTGTGTGTGGAAAGGGAAGTTTGGGCCTCCCTGCTCAGACTCCTGCCGCTGTGAACCAGCCCCAGATAAAGCGGAACAAAATGGATGGATACTATGATTTAATATTGAAAATGACATTCTATTGTCTAAATAAAGAATGTTTTTTTTTATTTTTTATCAATGTGGTATCGGAATAGTATTAGTATCAAGTATTGGAATCAGTATTGAGTATCAAGTCCTTAGTATCAAAATCGAGTTTGAAATGTTAGTATTGTGACAACACTACTTACTACAGTCCATTTAATGTGTGTGTGAGTCTTTCCTGAGAGCCCTTATAAAGCCTCCTGTTCTTTTCTTCAATAGGAGCTAATGGAGCCCTGACTCATACAAATGAATGGCGATTAAGCCTCTATACTAAAGTGCTGCTGTTTGAAAGAGTGCGTTTCTAAAATGTTAATCCACTTGACTATTTAACCCAATGAACTTTATGCAATGAAGGCTACTACCAGATTTATACAATACACTATTAATAGAATATATAGATTACTGCACGATATTGTACAAATAAGTCAGTGTTTCCTCCCTCCCTCCTCTGTACCATATATTCACTGTCCCTCCTCTGTACCATATGACGTGATATAGCCCCTCTGCCCATATGTAAATCATTAGAATGTATTTAAGTGCGTTTCTGTTCACAGATTGTGCTAGCTTGGCCTTGGGTGCAAATCTAAACAACTGGAGCTGATTTTGTCGTCTGGCTAAAAAGGGAAAAAAAGAGATTACTGTATGAATACTGTCTGGAAGTTGCCAAGTGGATTACATTGCAAGACCAGGGACATAAGAGTTTACATTACTGTGGTTTGGAATGTGAAGCCAAAACGTAATTCCACGGATTTCTATCTGACAGAGGGAATCTTCAAGTTTGGATATTACAAGGAAAGACCAGGAAAATATTTGGTTTTCATTAGGTCAATAGATTTTACTTCATATATAACTTCATATAATATAATAATATATAATAATATAATATATCATATAATAACAAAGATGATTACACTAAGCTTATATCTTATTGGTTTGTTTAAAAGGGCGGTACTCAAGTTGTTTCATGAAATAAAGTAAAATTAATCTTGCCACAGTACAGATATATTGTAAAAGCAGCTCATAAGGTCAAAATGAGATTGACATGGGAGCGTTTTTGTCCTCTGTGAAACAGGAAGTAAGACTGATGCACTGTTAGTATGCTATTTGTTATAGTAAAAGAAAAATATCAAATCTGCCAACTGGACAAAAAGTTGTAGGAGTGAAGCCGCTTCTTCAGTTCTGGTCAGATACTGGTGGACACTGCCTTATATCTGTCTGAAGGGAGGAGCTAACTGCACTGAAACTAAAAACACCTATTGTTTCAATTTCTGTCTTATATCTGTCTGAAGGGAGGAGCTAACTGCACTGAAACTAAAAACACCTATTGTTTACAATTTCTGTTTGTAGGCGAGGTCTATTGAGCTATACTAAGTGTGAACTGTGCCTGAGTCATACTTAACATAGTCATTCAAGCCCCTAATGAGTGATTTCACACCTATTAGCATACTGGCTAGCCCTATTGTTTTCTTGGTTTTGATTTGGGTCTGACGATGGAGTCATAGATAGGAGATGGATGATGTCTAAGGCCCCCATTCCTGTTCAAGGAAGGATTGTCTTTCCTAACAAAAATTGCTTCTTTAACTCCCCTCTCAAACCATTTCTTTTCTTTGGCTAAGATCTGTACCTCACTATCTTCAAAGGAGTGGTTAGTGGCTTTGAGATGGAGAGGAACGAGAACGAGAACTCTCGCGACGGTGTTGGTACATTCTCATATGGAGTGGCTGTTGCTATTTGTTGTTAGCGTTCCTGTGATGGCAAAACTCCACTCTGGTTTCTGAGAGTTGTGAAAAGCACAAATAAACTCACTGCGGTCAATTAAGATGCTCAAAAAGGTAAGTGGAAGGAAATAACGGAATAACATTACGCAGCTATGCAAGTAGTAATTACAGTAGTAGTACATTTAAAGGTGCACTGCGTAATTTGCTTGTCTCCATGGAGATGTTACTTCACTTGGAATGTTCCACAGTATGTAAACAAATATATCTAGCATCAATTTATTATTATTTTTTTTTCTATTGCTCAAAACCTTGAAAAACATATATTTTTACTGTTAACGGGATTGCCTCTCCACAGATTTGACCTACTTGGCCTGGTTGTGCCACTTGCTTGTGTCCATGGAGGTAGATGAGTTTAATGCCATATTGTGAAACATCCTATCTCCATGGAGGCACTAAAATCAGTCACATAGTACATCTTTTATATACACAGCCCATTTAACCTGTTTGCAATCACTTCAACTTCATCCTTTAGTAATTATGCGGCTAAAACATCAAATTAAAACTTGGGGGTTTTTTTATCTTCTGGCTTCTGTCCAATGAAAACCTGGTCTGGAGCAGAGTTTTAAACTGACAGATTTCAAATAAACAATAGAAGCTTATACTCGACCCACAGACCGTAAACCAGAGCAGATATAATCACAAAGAAATGGTGTTTAACCTGGAACCAGCCCCACCACAGTCTGAAAAACAACACTGTAAAAACGTCCACACACCAGATGTTACTTTATAAACATACAGGGAAATTATGTAGAGATTTAGGTGGGAAGATATAGTGGAATTACAGTCTTTTCTAAGCAGTTCCCAGTGAGTAATAGTTCAAATACATGTGCATTAGGGGACAAGAAGAGCATGTGTGGTAAGTATATAGTGTTGTCACCATTATTAGTATAATTGTGGTGTTTGTGCAGCCCTCCTCTCAGCATAGCAGTTCTTGAACAGTCTGCATGTGCTTCTTGTGTCTGGGACATCCTAATTGAAAACCTCGTGTTTAACTCTGTGTCTAGGCCCGTCACGATAACAAATTTTGAAGTTCGATATATTGCTGAAGTAAATATAGACAATAAATGATAATATTGAAACAAATTTATGCCACACACAATAACCCAAGAGCAGATTAAACCACAAAAAATATTCAAAATCTACAATATTGTTAAAAAATCATGAGCTGCAATGAATAAACAGAATGAAACACTTCAGTACTTAGTTTGCGTCTGTAATGAGTCAACCAAGTTATGAATTCAAACTTTTCGGCTTAAATCTTATCATACAGCCAAAAAATAACCAAACATTTTCCAGTAGTGAATGGTGACAGGCCAATCTGTGTCCCTCTACAGCAGAATGAACAGCTCCGCAAATCTGTGAGCAGGTTTTGCATGAGACGACCAAGAGGATGAATAATAAGGCATAAGGTGAACGATGCAGTACCTAATTTTTAAAACCTTAAAATTGTGAAAAACAGAACTGGTTTGCAGTGGTTCCTCACTTACTTATGCATTCACAGCATCCTAATTTTTCACCACGATGAGTTTATATGCACTTTTCACAACTCTCAGAGACCAGAGCGGAGTTTTGCCATGATGATAATGCTAACAACAGCTAGCATGCGAATACACACTTTCTGATTATCGGATAATAATATGCTTTATGATTAGATGCAGACTTATTTGAGCTCAAGAGCTGCTTATACAATATATCTGTACTGAGACAAGACAGAAGATAGAAAACATGAATAGATTTGGTAGTGAACAGTGTAGGGTTAGGGTTCGTGCATTAGATCTCCGACATGTTAGTGCCATATGAGCCATCTCACACTCTGAGGCCTTCAGGGACCAGCCTCCTGCTGGTGCCCAGAGTCAAGACTAAACCTGGGGAATCAGCGTTTCAGTTTTATGCAGCTAAAACCTGGAACAGTCTTCCTGAAGATGTGAACAGGCCTCTTATGCAGCTAAAACCTGGAACAGTCTTCCTGAAGATGTGAGACAGGCCTCTACTTCTGCACTCTTCTCTTTTAATGTTAATTTTATGATGATTATTTATGATTATTTATGTTTTGACCTGTTTGTATTGTGATTTTAATGTGATTTCTTATTCTATAAAGCACTTTGACTTATGTTGTGTACAAATTGTGCTGTACAAATAAACTTGCCTTGCTTTGCCTTAGACATACAATACACCATTACATTGTCTAGTGCAGCTGCTCTGTGCTGGTCTGACACTGGGGGTCTGATTGGAGAGGGCTTCAGTCAGTCCTTCATCAGAGAGTTCTGTTAGGACACTGTGACCTTTGACCCTCAGCTTTGTTGGTGTTTAACATGTGAAGAGACTAATGATGTGAGGAGAGACAAGAGGCAAGACCTAGTTTTGACCTGGTTAAGTTCTGGTATAGAGTTTAGACCTAGTTTATAGTTCTAGACCTAGCCTGTAGACCTTGGACCTAGGATAGACCAAGTTCAGTTTGTTATAGACCTAGTCCAGGTAGTTCCGGTTTAGTTCTATGGACCCAGTTTAGATCTGGTTTAGTTCTAGACCTAGTTCAGGCCTGGTTTAGTTCTGGCATAAACCTATCTTAGACTTGGTTTAGACCTGGTAGAGACTTGGTATAAACCTGGTATAGACCTAGCTTGGACCTAGGATCCATCAGGTTTGAACCTTGTTTAGTTCTGCTATAGATCTGGTTTAGACTTGGTTTAGACCTGGTTTAGTTCTGCTTTAGTTCTGGTATAGACTTAGTTTAGACCTGGTTTAGACCTGGTTTAGTTCTCAGTTAGATTTTTCAGTCCATTTTACTCCTGAACAACTGCAGAAATTACATCTGGTTTAAATTTTAATTCAGAAGAACTTCAAACCTGTTTGTGTTGTGACTGTGTGCGATGGTGCGTTCAGCGTCACTGCTGTGTTTGGGTAAAAAGCATTATCTCACTGATGATGTGTGTGTGGAGACAGAAGGAGGTCAGACTGAACAACGGGCAGTGAAGGGGCGTAAACTATAGAACCGTTTGTATAACCGCATATATGTGTGCGGTTTGAAAAGGTGCACTGCGTAACTTTTCTGCTTGTCTCCATGGAGATGTTATTGTTCTGCCTGGAATGTTCCACAATATGACATTACGCTTATCTATAATTTATTCAATTACAGGTGTTTTACTGCTAAAAGAGTACCTTTAAAAACATGCATTCTTACTCTCCACAGATCTGATCTATAACTTGGCCTGATGGCGTTGCTTAGCACGTTTGACTTCTTGGTGATACATATATTTAATGTTATACTGTGGAAGATTCCAGGCATGGAGACAGGCAGGTGGGGGACGCTCCATGTTACATAGTGCACTTATAACATTACAATAATAGAATAACTTCATCACAACAGAAGGTTTAAAAAAGGTATCTATCTGTCTATATATCTGTCTATCGATCTATCAGCTAATCAATAATTTATTTCAACATTTTAAATTTGCTTTGTTGACAAATTTTTACAGGCCTCACTGTTGTTCTCAACCACGCTCTGTGGTAGAAAGTAACAAAGCAGAAAAGTAAAAGTGCTTAAATCAGCACAACTTATCATTTATCAAGATTATTATACATTTGACTCTGATACTTTTGTCCTCAAAATCTCATTTAGTCTTGTTGATGTTCTATAGAGATAGTCTTTTAGTAGAGTTATTTTTTGCTTTTGTACTGTAACAAAATTGAGTCGCCTTAGTGTACTTCTTCACACTATGCGGTAGCGAACTGTTATCGGTATCGGCAAATACATGAAGGTCAAGTATTGGACTGGATCGGCTAAAAAAAAAATCGGAACAGCACTAGTTTTACATAGCACTTCTCACAGTAACTCAAAGATGCTTTACAGTAGTTTAACATAAAACAAGGATAGAACAAACAAAAACTAGTGAGAAAGTATTTCTCATCAAAAGTACATTTATTTACACTAGTTTTTGATGAATTTAGCATGATTACTTACGATTGTATATTGGCTTAAGTCTAAAGCTGCAATAACCTCTGTCTGGTCTATAAATTTGAATACTTGGATTAACTGTTTCCAAATGTGTTTCTTGGACCAGGAGCAGTGAACGCAGCTCAGTGTGCAGCGCTCGGCAAATGTCTTAATTAAAACAACATGGCCACCAAGATAATTACAACATATCATGGGTTTTAATATGACTAGTCCACTTAAAAAGAAATTATGAGATCATCGTGAAATTGTAAACTATGGTAGCTATGGTCAGATGTTAGCTATGCTTAAGACCTGGTTTAGTCTTGAACAGGTCCTGGCTCAAGAAAGAAACAGAGTCATGCTTGTGGAGTGTGAACATAAAAACTAGCCCGCGGGAATCAGTTAATAAAGCTTAAAGGCATTTTCCTATCTATGTGTGAGTCTTCTTAGTCTCATCACTTCACTCCTCTCCTGTACTTGTGCCCTGTCTCTGAGGTCAGAGGTCACGTGACTGTCTGTAGCTGATCTAATCCTCCTCCTGTCTGCTGCAGTCAATCTAATCTCAGTCTGAACTCTCAACATGACAAAATGTACAGCTGTCTTTACTGAGAGACAAAACTCCGAGGTGTTAATAGATTAAAGGTTGCATTCACGTTCTAGAATTTGATGATGTTGTAATTTCAGATGGAGGGGAGGGGCCTATATAATAATTATAATAATATGAATACATTTGATTTATGGAGTACTTTGTAGGACACTCAGAGACGGTTTACAATGCGCTATTCATTTACTCCACACTCTGTGATGGTAACATATTACTTGTAGCCACAGCTGCGTTGGGACAAAACTGACCAAAGTGAGGCTGCCAAACTGCGCCATCGGGCCCTCCGACCACCATCAACACTCACACACCAACTTCATACCATGTGGGTGAAGTGTCTTGCCTAAGGACACAACAACAATTTCCACTAGAGTCATTGCTGCCCCACTGTGGCACATGGTATTACCAGTGGACTCCCATCCAAGTACTAACCAGGCCCAAACCTGCTTAGCTTCTGAGCTCAGACGAGATCAGGCATTCTCAGGGTTGTATGTCCACAGAAGCAAGTATGGCAAATATATAACACTAAGGGAGTTTGGAAGAAATATCCAAACTTATGATCTGCAAATGTTGAACTTTACATTTTACATAGTACAATAATTGCACTAATATGTATTAATACCTGCAACATTGGTGATACGTCTTGGTGATACATACTCCACACTATAGCTCTGTACAACCTAACAACTGCAGCTAAATGCTAACATATTTTTACCTCCACTCTCCCATACAGTCCACTTTGACCTCCGCGTGTTGGGTTAGCATAACAGCGAATGTCTCAGAGGGAATTATGGGTAATGGAGCTGGGGTCAAAGGTGAGGGGTTAAGACCACCTGTAAAAATATGGAAAAGCCAACACTGGAGCCTAAATGTGCCTTATATGAGCAGGATAAGGAGGTGAAAGAGAGAGAAAAACCAGGGACAGTAAACGCACCACTGCACACAGACACAATAATGGTTGGAAAATGTAAGAAAACGTTAAGATAGAATATACTGGGACTAAACACAAACTAAACTTGGTCTAAACAAGCTCTAAACCAGGACTAAATTAGATCCAAACCAGATTTAACACAGGTCAACAGAACAGAACAGAATCAATGCCTAAACTACATAGGTAGAAGTTATTTATGAATTTACTTTTTTGAGAAATTGTAGTTTGGGGATTTTTTTCCAGATAGAGTCCAGATTGTCCAAGTAGTAAGTTTCAACTCTTACAAGCTTTTGGTTATACAGGTCTATGCTTTTTATACTAAACTAATTAAAATGTGTGAATTTTGCTCGTCATCAACATTGAAATTCTTAACCATACCACTTTATCAATGCCCAATCTCGTCTGATCTCAGAAGCTAAGCAGGGTTGGGCCTGGTTAGCATTTGGATGGAAAACCTCTGGGAATACCAGGTGCTACAGTGGGGCAAATTGTGTCCTTAGGCAAGACACTTAGGTGAAGTGTCCTTAGGCAAGACACTTCACCCATATTGCCTGGTATAATTGTGGTGTGTGAGTGTTGGTGGTGGCTGCAGGGGCTGATGCTGCAGATTGGCAGCGTGGCTTCTGTCAGTGTACCCCAGAGCAGCTGTGGCCACAACAGCAGTTATGAGTGTGGAGTGAGTAAATAAGGCTTTATAAAGCACTCTGGGCATCTTGAATTCACTAGGCTACCACAGCATTGCTTGAACAACTGCTTTCTGTGTAGTCTACCAAAACGTTTGGCAACTCTACCTGCTCTGGTAAACTAGGACTACCCAGCACTAAACAGGTCTAGAATAACAAAAATTAAAATATGGTTTAGTTGTACTCACAATCAGAACAACTGGGTTGAGTTCACTTGCACACACAACATATACAAATGAAAATTATCTGGTAATATACTCAGAACTAAACCAGGACAAGAGAAAGACCAAACAAAGACTAATAGAGGCTCAAACCAGGACCAAACCAGGACCAAAGCAGGACCAATGAACACTGCCATTTCTATTGTCATCCATCACAACCTTCTATGTCCCTCTGTCATTTACACCCTCTGTGGACCAGGCCTTGAACGTCAAACCTGATTTAGACCTGGTTAAGTCCTAGTTTGGTCCTGGCTCTCCTCGGAACAGATTAATGGTCTAATTTTAGCTTAATCCTCCCTTTGACAAAGTCCGGCTGGCACCAGATCGTCAGGGGTCATGACCTCTGAATGGGACTCTGAGGAACAGGACCAAAGACAGACACAAGTTTGTTTAAATATCCAACAAGAACAAGAGGAAAAATCGCAATGGAAAAAAGTGCTACAAAGAGATGGTTTATTTCAGGGAGAGATCTTTAAATTTAAAATAATACTTTTTTTACTTCAAAGCTGTTCTCTGTAAATGTTTTAGATTAAATTAGGTTTTGGAGTTGGTCTAACCCAGGACTAAACCAGGTCTAAACTAGGACTGAACCAGGACTAAACCAGGTCTAAATCAGGACTAAACCAAGACTAAGCTAGGTCTAACCCACAACTAAACTAGGTCTAACTGAGGACTAAACCATTACTAAACCAGGACTAAACTAGGACTAAATAGGTCTAAAGCACATTAAACTAAGAAACTAAGAAATGATCAGAACAGAAAGAACTGCTACAAAGAGATGGTTTATTTCAGGGAGAGATCTAGGCTTTAAATTTACAATTATAAGAGGTTTATACTTCAAAGCTGTACTCTATAACTATTTTAGATTAAATTTGATTTTGGAGTTCATGCAATGGTTAAATGAGATTGAATAAGTTCATGCAGGTGTGTGAGCCTGACCACAGGCAAAATGTCATTTAGTTTTAAACTTAAAGAGCTAAATCAACTTTTTGGAGCTCTCTACCATGTTATAACGTTCTCTCATCAAAAACATGTCTGAAGAAGTTTTATATGTCATCCATGCATGTTTCAGTAATTTAGTGATCTCTCATGGGCCCTCTTCAAACCCTCCTTATGGTTAGCTGTAAGATTCGGTCCAATACTCAGCCCACAAGCCTACGTCATCCATGTTCACATATGCCAATTTTCCATAAATATACAACAGCACGATACAAAACAATACACTACAACTTCACAAACCAGATGTGATGTGCAGTATTTACATTAGCGGGATGCACACTGATTGTATTGAGATAGAAGGAGGAGTGAGTTAGCACTGGAAGTAAGGAAGGGGGGGACTCAAAGCGTCAAAAACAATAAAAACTAAACTAATAAAGCTTTGAAAAAATAAAAGGCAGCATGGTGATCCAAATATATTATGTGTACGCAATTAATACCCCATAAAAGTGTAATACCCCCTCTTTAAACTTTTGTCCAAAACAGAAGCCACGTCGCCTCAGTCACCCTCACTGTCTCCTCACTGTAAACAGCAGCTGTTACACAGACACATGTGGTCAATCAAGTTACACTATTTGGCAATAGAGAAAGTGAATTTACTTCAGGAAACTCCCATTCTTGGATTCACAAATGGATCATCAACAGTGCGAGGAAACAGTACCATACAGACACACTTTCATGTGGAAAATACACAGGAGTACGGCAGGTCAGGTCACTAATCAAATGTGTCATCTGTTTATCCCCACATTCAAAAAGGCAGCAAGACTTAATGAAATCAAATCAAAGTCACAATTTTTTTGGTTGCAATTACCAAATCGCAAAGAGAATTATTTAAAGGTGCACTATGTAACTTTTCTGGTGGATCGTCTGCCACCTGCCTGTCTCCATGGAGGTGTCATTTCCCAAATAGTCCCAAAGTAGGACTGGGTGATATGGGAAGAAAAAAAAAAGAGTCACAATTTTTTTCCCCATATTGATCTAAATTTTTCGTTTCGATTTGATCTTCTTTATTGATCTTCTTTATTTTTATTGAAAACAGTTTGGAAAGCATTTGTACGATATATTAAGCCTAAAAGTATGCACGTGTTACTATAGGCAGAAACACGTGCACACACTATCGACGGAAATACGTGCAATGTCCGTGCACTAAATTAGGTCTCAAGTTTCAGTCATAAATGGTGAGGAAATCGTTGTTTACTTTCCGTAACTTGGATTCTCACAATAAAAAGCACCAGAGGAGACACAGAGAAAAGAAAAGGTGAGGAGTTCCCACTGGATCAAAGAGGGAGGGGCAACAGGGGCAGGTGAAAGAGGCACTGGGATTTTAGAAATTGTTTAGATTTAAGTCAAAACTTGTGAGGACACGTGCTGAGACATAAAGAGATGGGCTGTCTCTTATAAGAGAGCAGTGACTCCTCTTTAGAACCTCTAACTGATTGGCTGGAGACCTGTCAATTAAAATACACTTGCCTAATCATCGAGATCGACCAAAGTTTTGATCGCAATCTTTTAATTTTTGGCACAGCGCTATCCCAAAGTATGGCATTGAACTTATCCATCTCCATGAAAGCAAACCAGTGACTCCTCCAGGCAAAGTTACAGGTCAGATCGGTGGAGAGGTGAGCCTGCTTACAGTAAGACTGCACGTTTTTAAGATTTTTGAAATCTGATATTGAATGCATGCAAGATAGATAGGGTTAATGCCATAGAACGAAACACTCTAGTCCAGTGGTTCTTAACCTGGGTTCGATCGAACCCTAGGGGTTCAGTGAGTCAGTCTCAGGGGTTCGGCGGAGGTCAAGACATGCAACCGACTCAGATGATTTGTGATGACACGCCCCGCTGGCCATCACCGAAGAGTTCGGTGAATGTGCATATGAAACTGGTGGGGTTCAGTACCTCCAACAAGGTTAAGAACCACTGCTCTAGTCAAAGCAATACAATCTCTACAAACCTCTACAAACATGTTCTGAAATGCATGGGATTCTTGTATTAGTTTATCAGTTCCGATTTCAGTCTTCTCTGATAATGATAATGCTCCTGGATGGGTTTAAAGTGTGCAGTGTGAACTAGATAGTGTTCGAAAGCATTTATCGTCATTATATCTTATGTTTTGTTATATTTTTAGGAGTTTTTGTGAGTTATTTGAAACATTTCTGAGTTGAGTGTTAAAATACTTACTGCTGGTTGAAGACAGGGGACTGTAATCCGACCTGGAAGAGAAAGAAACAGGAAATTTTTGTCAGAGAAATTGTAAATAGTCTTTGTAAAATCCAAGCTTTACTACATTATCACCTTACATGAAGCGGCCATTTTGAGTAAGAGCTGATTTTTTTGCTGGCAGTTCACTTTCACATTTAAAATACACTGGGGATCGTTCTATGGTTCAGAAAGGGGCTTTACAGCTTTTAATGGACAGAGGCTGGGTTTCTATTTGAGACAAGCCTAAACTGTAGTTGTAGCAGCCAAAGAGGAAATCCCCACCATTCAAATCTATGGTGTAATGTTCAATGGACACACATTTTCTCCATCTATTGACCAGGACTAAACCAGAACTAAAGCAGGACTAAACCAGGTCTAAACCAGGTCTAAACCAGGTCTAACCCAGGACTAAACCAGGTCTAACCCAGGACAAAACCAGGAGTAAATCAGGACTAAACCGGGTCTAAACCAGGACTAAACCAGGTCTAACACAGGACTAAATGAGGTCTAAAGCACCTCTAACCACTTCATTCTTGGAACACCCCACAAGAGCTGCATCAAACTAGGACTAAACCAGGTCTTATCTAGGATGACATCAGAACTAACTGGATTTAAACTGGGACTAAATCAGGACTAAACCAGAACTAACCCAGGAGGAGTAAACAAGGACTAAACCAGGTTAAACCCAGGACTAAACCAGGTCTAAACCAGGAGTAAACCAGCACTAACCTAGGACAAAATCATGGCTAAACCAGGTCTTATCTAGGACTACACCAGGACAAAATCAGGTCTAAACCAAGACTGAACCAGGTCTAAACCAGGACTAAATCAGGTCTAAACCAGGACTAAATCAGGGCAAAATCAGGACTAAACCAGGTCTAAATCAGGTCTAACCCAGGATTTAACCAGGGCAGTCAAGACTCCACTCTTTGCCTATACTTTACAAAGATGTGTAGTTTCTCCTGCATTAAAAAAAAAAAAGTAAGAGGGGCTATTTTGCTGGGATACAGTTTTGCCACAAACTTTGTGCTTTCTGTAGTGTTTCTGACCAAAATATTGCTTAAAACACATCAAAATATACAAAGCATGCTGTAAATCTTTCTATAAGACTGACTCAGCTTTACATGCATGCACATTGTGGGCTCTTAAACATAAACTTGTGGTCTATGGAGAATTTTGGTATGACTCAAATGTTTAACTAAGCTGTGAGTTTATTGCATTAAATCTGATGGGGTTTTTTTTCTGTTTGAGTTAAAGGTACAGTATGTAACTCTTCTGTTGGTGAATGTGTGTGTGTGTGTTGTTGCTTTGGTATGACTCAAATGTTTAACTAAGATGTGAGTTTATTGCAGTAAATCTGATGGGGGTTTTTTCTGTTTGAATTAAAGGTACAGTATGTAACCTGGGAGTACAAATCCGACACACGTTGCCAGATCAATGTGTGTGTGTGTGTTGTTGCCAGATCTAACCCAGGACTAAATCAGATCTAAGTGTCATAAATCCACTCTGTCCTTGTGTTTCTGTGCTGTCTTTCCTCTCCCTTCTGTGTCTGTACCTGGAGCTGGGCGGAGCCTCTGACTACACCCACTGCACACCTGCATCGCATCAAGCAGTCAAGACTTCACCTGGGAGTACAAATTCGACACACGTTGCCAGATCGTCTATGTATCCTCCGTTGTACAGTTCCGCTTGGCTATTGTCTTGTTTTTTGATATGCTCGCCGTACTAAGTGTGTTTTTCCTTGTCTCGATCAGATTTTGCTCCCTGGACTATCTGTGCTCCTCCGCCTCTGACCCTGCTCTCCGCGACCATTACACGCTTCCCCACGCTCAGCCCATCCACACCAGCTCCTGAACACCGCCTGCCGACCCAGCCTTCTACCATCTACTCCGACAACCTTCATGCACATTTCTTATTTGTAAATAAACTCTGTTAACCTGCCTGTCTGAGTCTGTATCTTCGGTCCCTCCGGATGTTAAGATAGGACTAAACCAGGTCGAAGATAAGACTAAACCATGTCTAATTTAGGATTAACAAAGGTCTAAACTAGATCTTGCTCTAGCCCAGAACTAAATCAGGTCTAAACTAAGACTGAATCAAGTGTAAGCCGGGACTAAACCGGGTCTAAACTAGGTCTAACCCAGAACTAAATCAGGTCTAAACTAAGACTGAATCAAGTGTAAGCCGGGACTAAACCGGGTCTAAACTAGGTCTAACCCAGAACTAAATCCGGTCTAAACTAAGACTGAATCAAGTGTAAGCCGGGACTAAACCGGGTCTAAACTAGGTCTAACCCAGAACTAAATCAGGTCTAAACTAGGACTGGACCAGGACTAAACCAGGTCTAAACTAGGTCTAGCCCAGAATCTTATGTTAAAGGTGCACTATGTAACTTTTCTGTTTGAGGGGCTGTTATGTGCTTGTCTCCATGGAGATGTTATTGCTTTGTCTGGAATTTTCCAGTTTGACAATAAATGTATCTATCTCCATGGAGACAAGCAGGCGACACCACCAGGCAAGGTTACAGGTCAGATCTGTGGAGGGGTGACCCTGCTCACAGTAAGAATGCATGTTTTCCAAGTTTTTTATTTTTTTGCAATATAATCACCTGTAATTTGAATAAATGCAGGCTAGATACTTTTGAGGCCATACACCATAACCTTAAACATAACATTTTTTCTACATTTCAAATTCTTAAAAATGTGGTATTTATGTATTTTTGACTTTTTCTTTTATCATTAGAACAGGAATGTTTCTATTGGACACTGTTCCCAGAGGCCCAGCAGATGCCTCCACTGTAACCCAATTATTGCTTTATCTAATTGAAATCTTAGAACTACAATTAGATTTCGGCTAATTTAAAGTTGGCTGTTAAAATATTTTCAACTTCTAAAATTACAGAGCCAAACATGAACCAGGAGAGGAAGAGTAAAAGTAAAAAGGTGTTTGAAGTGATAGTTGATGTGATGACAAATGAAAAAAATATTCAATGAAAGTACTACTACTACTGCTGCTGCTGCTGTTGCTGCTGCTAGGGCTGTGCAATTAATCAAACTGTAACTGTGATCGCTAATGGTCAATGATCAGCCAGTCCTCTGTCAGTAAAAACGTGGTTTTGTTGCCTGGGATCCAATATACACCTTCTTCAGTACTTTATGAATATGTAAGTCTGGTCACTGGTGAATCTCCCCGAGTTCAGATGGGCGTTAGTGACAAATGAATTAGTCCAGTAATTAGTAATCTGTCCATATCAAAACAAATATGGCTGCTTGATTTCTGTAGAATCTACAATCAAAACAAAAAAACAAATGTGACTGCATGATAAAGTATGGTTTGGCTGGTGATTTTGTTGGAAGAAACTGGACCTACTTTTTTGGTTAAATGGTATTTATTATTAGTCTGTATAGTTTATGTATAAAAAGTTGATATTGAAAGACATTTTATTTGTTTTTAATAACACAAAATACAATCTGATAAAAAAAAAATCATGGTCAAGCAACTTAAAGCCTAAAAATAGAAAAAAATAAAGCATGTTTTTTTCATTATGGATGTTTTCAATGCACAGAAAACATAAACAAGCCTGTGTCGTTACTGTGAGCAGGCTCGCATCGCTACAAAAAACTTATTTGGCCTTGACGTGGGCCTCTTTGTGCTTGTTTCCATGGAAATATTGTTCCTTTGGCAATAATCTTCCACAGGATGGCATAAAACATATCTATCTCCAGGGAGAATGTTCCGAAGTAAGGTTTTAACTTTCTGCTTCCATGGACTCATGCAGTTGTCGTTCCACCTCCAGAAAGTTACATCCTATCACTTTAAGGAGAAAAAAATATGTTATTGCTCAGCCCAAGAATGAATGCTGAACTGTAGCATTCTGAGGAGCTTATAAATTTGTACAGTGCAATATAAATCTGAGGCCAAATTATTATTACACAAAGTTATAACAAGGTACTTTCCACAAATGCATAAAACTCATTTAACAACTCAGGAAATAGCCTGTGCCGTATTATACTTCTCCAACAGGTACTGAGCATAATATATACAGTAACTTTACTTTATTATCCCCGCTGGAGTGATATGACAGAGTGGACACTGCTGTTGGCTCTGTCTAATAATGAGGAACGGAAAGAACGCGGGATGGGTCTATTTCCTGGAGCAGGATGTTATCAATCTAACTTACAGTAAAACTATCAATTCTGCTACAATAACTACAAAAAACTATTGCACAACTTCCAGAGGTGGGTAGAGTAGCCAAAGGAGTAACAATACTTCAAAATAATATTACTCAGTAGAAGTACAAACCAGTGGTCCAAAATATTACTCAAGTAAGAGTAAAAAAACATATTGGGGAAACTACTCAAAGAGTAACTGTCAAGACAAAACATCTGATTTATAATTTGAAGTTCATGTAATATGAAGGACGAAATTGTCTATTTTCAAAGAAGATTCCACGAAAATTAGACAAACTAAATCATATCTGGAGTGATGCAAGAAACACAAATGTTCAAATCATTTCATATTGTCAACATAAAGCTTTTGTCATGTGTAGACTTACTCACAGTGGGAAGAGGAACCACTCACGTAAGAGTACTGTTACTTCAATAAAAATATTACTCACGTAGGAGTGAAATTATGCTGCTAGAAAAGTACAATTTCTTTTAAAAAGTTACTCAAGTAAACGTAACTGAGTACAACCCACCTCTGCTACTCGTACTTTAGTACTATGCAGCTGATATGCTGTTGATTGTTGGGACTGGAAGAGCATCTGACATAAAAATTAAAAAAAAAAATCTGGTGACCCCTTGACGACAGTTTAATATATTACTCAAAGTTAAACATGCACTATGTAACTTTTCTGGTCGAGGGTACATCACTCGCTTGTCTCCATGGAGATTTTATTGCTTTGCCTAGAATGCTCCGCAGTATGGTATTAAATGTATCTATCTCCCAGGAGACAAGCAGGTGATGCCATCCTACTACTACTACTACTACTATTACTACTACTACTACTACATTCACAGTTGTTAGCAGCAGTAATCCAGTGCATGCATCAGTGTAATATGTCTCTGGAGTTTTCAGTTTAATTTAGTCCAGACTTTTCTAAACCACAGCTCCTCGCCTCCTGATCCCAAAACAGCATAACATGTTTTTAACTCATCATTGTCCAAATGCAATAAACTGAGGGAGAAGACAGAGGAAGACTCCAATGGGCCAGTTTTAAACAATAAAACTCCTTTACACTACACAGAAATTCTGGTGTGTCCCAGTACATTTAAAAGGAAAAGCCCAGTCTCTAAAAGATTCTATTAAATGTTTTATACTTCCACCAGGAATCACAAAAGCAAAGTTTCCAGACCAAAATGATTGCCAATGTGTAAATTTAAAAATATAGAACGAGCCACACTTCCTTCCTGTGGGCAATTTGAATTTATGTATATAACAAAGTCGACATTTAAGACCCAAATAGTTCCTTTTACGCAAGCCAAGTCTATACTAAAACTTCATACCTTGGAA
>KN482617.1:42435-52639 GCA_000787095.1 Periophthalmodon schlosseri | reverse complement strand
TATGCACAAATCAGGAATATAAAAAAACAATTTACAACCTCTCTGACCACAATCAAACATGCATACATTCAAACAGGTAAAAAAGTGTCTTGCCCAAGGACACTACACACCTTGCCAGTAACATCACAATGCATTTGAACCACCAACTTTCTGCTTATTATCAGACAGCCACCATATGGAAAGCTGTTTTTTGTACATATGAGTTACTTAGGCCTCTTAAAGGAACAGATATAACTTACGTTGAATTAATTTTGAATAATTGATTCAGTGAGAAATGTTTTTAACATTTTGAAATGAACCACTAAAATTTCAAACTTTATTTTCAATAAGGAAATGGCTCAATACTCAACAATTTTTTTCAAACACAGTAAAGTCCTGTTTATGTGGCTGAGGGGCTAGTACCATAGATTGTATATAAATGGACATAGCTAACCTGTTAGCCGCCGCGTTCCAAATAGGAAGTGATCATGGGCGACTCCATCGACTCTGGCTGCAATTCACTTTATATTACAAAACTGTCGCCTCTCTCTGTAACTGCTGCTGTCAGGCTCGTCATTTTGGTCTTAAACTGTTCGTACTGACCCACTCTACATGATCCTGGTACTTTTATTTTGCTATTGTGTCCGTAACTCAGGATATGAACATTAATAACAGACAAATCAGCTGCCTTCTTTCCCTGACGTCGCTCCCACTAGCGTTAGCAACAGGATTGATTGACAGCGTTGCTAAGCGCCCACTCCCTGCTAAACCAGCGGTGCGGGCGGGAAGGGTCGTTACTTTCAACAGCTTCGCTCCAGATTGGCTTTTGGGTTGCTATGATACTTGCGGTCTGAATTCCACATATGGAACGTGGCTCCAAATTCGCCCCTATAACCGCTCTAGCCTCGATGAGCTTCGTTTCACTGGAGCTGAACGCTATGAGTGACGTCACACTCACTTAGTCCACTTCTTTATACAGTCTATGGCTAGTACTAGGCCTGTCAAGATAATAAATTTTACAATACAATATTTTGAGAAAATATAGACGACAAACGATAATACTGAAACAAAATTATGCCACTGACAAATAACCCTAAAGTACAATTATCCCCAAAAAATCATTTCAAATGCACAATATGATTAAAAATAAATAAATAAATAAAACAAAGAAACACTTCAGTAGTTGGTTTGTATCAACAATGAGCCATAGAAATTATTCATTCAACCCTTAAAGTTCAAATCTAATCGTAGAACAGGCAAAATAACAAAAAGTTCCTCGCTAGTACACACGATACAGTATTGACCCCCAAAAATGATCGTTCCATCTAACATATATAGTACATATATAGTATCGTGACGGGCCTAGCTAGCACTCACGCAAGACACGCTTTTTTTCTAACTTCCACATATTTGCTTCTCCTCCACATGGATTCAGTTAGGATCATAATCACATGGTCCAGGTGACTGTGACAGAAGCTCTATTCACAAACATGTCAGCTCACTCTGCCATCAAAGACGCTGCATGATACTGACGAGGACTGCACCATATGGGACAAACACGCTGAGTTCAATCAAATAAGAAGAAAAAAGTGTCTGGCTCATGGACACAACGACAGTCAGAGCAATCAAACCAGCAACTTTTTGGGTTTGTAAAAATCAGGGATGGAAATCAGCTGATTACATATACTCATGTGCCTGTAAATGAGTTGATATTCTGGGTAATAAAGTACTTTTTTGAGGAGATTTCTAAACATGTATTTGTACTCGCAGTTAAGGCTGGGCAATTACTTAGTTAATTAGTCATTTCTAATTATCATTGATCAGTTTTGGGTGGAGAGGTCTACAGCCAATCCTCTGTCAGTAAAAGCATGTGGTTTGGAGCAGATGGAAAACAATATCTGGTGTAAACTCACATATTTTTGTGTTAAATGGCTTGTTTATGTTAATGAAATCAATACTGAAAAGCATTTTTATTTTGTGTATGAAAAGAAAAATATAATATAATCTGATTTATGTTTTGCTATTTTTCACTCAACCCTACCTGATAACGAGTGTCACGATGTTAAATTTCAAACTCGATTTACATGACGACAGACTGCCTGAATATCTCACTCGTTTGTTGAACTTTGATACAGGAACTTTTAATACAAGATCTTATGATGGTCTACGTCTAGAACTGAAATGAGAAAAAAAGCTTTTGGTTATTTTGCTTCCCAAAAATGGAACACATGTCAATGGAACATTTGAACAGGAATGGAAGCCTTAGTCATCTATCTCCTATTTATAACTCCATCCTTAGACCTATATTTAAACAAAGAAACAATAGGGCTAGCCAGGATGCTAATAGGTGTGAAATCACTCATTAGGGACCTGATGATTATGTGAAGTATGACTCAGGCACAGTTCACACTTAGTGTAGCTCATTAGACCTCACCTACAAACAGAAGCTGTAAACAATAGGTGTGTTAGTTTCAGTGTCGTTAGCTCCTCCCTTCAGACAGATATAAGGCAGTGTCCACTAGTATCTGACCAGAACTGAAGAAGCCGCTTGGACGAGCAGCGAAACGTCTTCACTCCTACAACTTTTTGTCCAGTTGAAAGATTAGAATTTTTCTTTTACAATACATTTCAAGGAAAACTGGATACATGGGTAGTAATAATAATAATAATAATAATCTGGAGATAAAGATGTATAATCACACCTGCACCTGTTTTTAATGTTTTAAATGGACCTATGTAGTTATTTGTTTTGTTTGTTTTTGTTTGTATTGTTCTGTATGAAAAAGAGAGAGTCTGGTACTCTCATTGGGCTCTCCCTGTATAAATAAAGATAAATGAAAATGAATTTGAATGTGATTTTTAACATTAAATTGTAGTACTTTCTTTTATATTCCCATGTGGCCTTATCTCTGCGTAACCCCTCAGTCGTCCAAGTATGTTCCATAGTGGTCCCTGTGCATATACTAGTCTATGTGTCTTATACTTGTTCTGATACAGCTCAAAATGATTTTAAAGCTATTCAGGACAGGTGAATGTGACTTTTTTACTATCAATACCTGCTCAAATGAGTATCTAGTTTCGATACTAGTTTTAGTATCAATTAGTATCTGACTTTCGATACTTTTGACAACCCTAATTCTAACTATGGAATTGTAATCACTGCCAGTTATATTCAATCCAGGAGTGACTGAGTACAGCACAAGTTCTATTTACCAACTAGTAAATATCCAGAGGGGAACACATTGTTTCTAAATCTAATTCACAAATGGAGTTTCCTACAGTCACATACCATCACCAGAAGAGCATCTTTGTTTGGCAGCTGCAATGAGAGGGGGATAGAGTGGGTTATATCAGCAAAATATTCACATAAGATTTGATTTGAGTCTGATTTACATAAAATAACTATATATATATATATAATATCTACAACGCTATTACTATTAGGAAGACATGGATAGTCAATTGTACTTGATTATAGTTACTTCAAAATAATATTACTCAGGAAGAAGTACAAAGTAGTGGTCCAAGAAATTACTGAAGTAAGAGTAAAAAAGCATTTGGGGAAACTACGACTCAAGTGAGAGCAACTTAAGGAGTTACTGTCAGGGCATATCATCTCATTTATAATTTGAAGTTATGTAACTGGAATAGATAACTAAATATGGTATTTTCAAGGGATAGACACAAGAATGAGAAAAACAAATTTATATCTAAGAGAGCAATGCAAGAAAATCAATATAAGTTCATACTGTCAACATAAAGCTTTTGTCACTGTACTTACTCACACCGGGAAGAGGCACCACAACTTTTACTCAAGTAAGAGACCTGTTACACTGTAAAATATATTACTCAAGTAGGAGTAAAAGGTGTCTGAAAACTGTGTTACAGAGATTTTGGACTCTCTTGATTAAATGAGCTGTTAAAGTTATATGTTTAAAGCTTTTGTTGTGTACACTAGTGTTGTCACGATACTAAAATTTCAAACTTGATGTCTATACTAAGGAATAGACTTGATACGCAACACCAACTGAGAGAGTAAAATGTCATTTTAAACATTAAATGGTAGCACTTTCTTTTATATTCCCATGTGGTCTTATATCTGTGTAATCCCTCAGTCGTCCAGGTAGGTTCCATAGTGGTCCATGGACGTGTACTAGTCTATGTGTCTTATACTTTTTCTGATACAACTCAAGATCATTGTAAAGCTATTCAGGTAAGGTTCATTGTGCCTTTTTTAGTAGTGTTGTTTAGCTGCTCAAATGAGTATCTAGTTTCGATACTAGTTTTCGATACTTTTGACCACCCTAGTGTGCGCAGACCAATTGACTTTCTAATCACTCTGTAACATGCTGTGCTTGCCTTTATGCTCTGATTAAAAGTTCATAGTAGCAGTCATTACAGGATTAAATGAAGAATTCACCATTGTATTGTATTATTATATTTATCCATGCATCATTTACTAAAGAACCACATTATATAGGGATACGGTGCAATTTCTAAGACCACATAGTTGCAAAAGCTTGTCTCTTCCCATAAAGGCAGGAAATCTGCATATTTTTTTATTATTTGGGAAATGTAGCCTGTAGATATTAACAGATGGATTAGTCAGAAAATAATAATTCTTCTCCAGTAAAAGAAGTCTACATAGTTGTGGTCCAAGCTATTACTCAAGTATGGTCCACCTGCTTGTCTCTATGAAGATGTTATTATTTTTGATTTGAATGTGTGTCATTAAGCGCATCTATCTCCATGGAGACGAGAAGTTGAAGCCACTTGGCCAAGTTAGAGGTCAGATCTGTGGAGAGGCGGCCCCGCTCAAGGTAAAAATGCATGTTTTTTTATGTATTTTTCACCGATAAAAAAAACGAATGCTACTAATTAAATGCCATATTGTGTGTGTTTTATAATGTTGACCTATGTTAGTTACTGTGTAGGCCTTTTCTTATGTAAAGAAAATGGCCAACAACTTCATGTATTGTTTTGAACTGTCATATGATCGTCTGGATGACCTAAAGCACAGTTTATTACACAGAGGTAATACAAGCTTTGATGGTCATAAAATACAGAATACAGCTCCAACATTATTTAGGCTTATTTGTGAATAATGGAAGTACATTATATATAAGATATACAAGTTTAATGCCAGACTGTGTAACATTTCAAACAAACCAATAACATCTCCACTGAGTAATCAGGTGGTGGACCTTTCACCAGAGAAGTAGCAAATTGCTCCTTTAACGCAACAAGTACTTTGTAAAAACAATATAAATTTGTATTAAAATGGCCTACCAAGACTGAGGTTGGATAAATCTTAGGGCTGAACGATTCGTGAAAAAAGTCTCATTGCGATTTTTCTGACAAACACTGCGAATGTGATTAGAATTGCGATTTATGTTTTAATAATAGGATTGTGTTTAAAGTTCAAGTGTCCAAACACTGAAACACTGAACTATGAACTGACAAACTAATAATCCTACAATAATTAGGCTATATTTCAGGTAATGTATGTACTGATCTAAACTATAGGGTTAGCGGTTTTTATGCAGAATAAGTAATTTTGTTGTTTTGTGGGGAAATTGTGCTTGGTAGCCTACTTAAAGAAATTGCAGCCTTTGCGATTTGCTAATTGCGTCCATTTAAATTGCGATTGCGATTTGATAACAATTTGTGCAGCCCTAAATAACGCCAGCATTTCAACTAAACAATTAATATAGGGATCTAATTAACAAAACAGTCTATATGCTCAAAATATGTTTATTTTGTACATTGTAAATTACGTTGGATCCAGTAGCCTAGGTATTGCATAGCCTACACAAGCGCACTCTAGTAATCAAAACAATCATCATACAGACTACGAACTACTTACAAATGCCAATAATAGATGAATTGTGTAGTTTTAGTCTATTTAACACAAACTTACCCTCCGGTCTCTGCTCCTGAATCAACGCAGTCATCTTCTACCAATGTTTTCTCCATCTCAAATCCTCGTTAACTCCTCTCCGTTCGCCTACTCCGCATTTCCAAGCGAACCAAAGCGGACTGAGGGCGTCCAAAACTCGGATATCACCCGGTGGTTTGTCCCCGCTGTAGACTGATCCTCTTTCTCCTCTTTGCAGCCGTCTCAGAGTGAGTGTAGCCCGGATTTGAACAGAAGCAACAGGCGGAGGAGAGGAGGAGGGACACCCGAACTCTGTGTGCGTCAATGCGCTCTGCTGCCTCCAAGAACTGTGCGGGAAAAATCTTGACAAGGCAAAATGAGATTAAGAAAAGGTTGTTGGTCCACACGAGGGCGCCATACTGCTAAAAACAGAACATCTCACAGGCTTACTGTCCTTATAACACGTGGATACTATTCCCAGGAAATTCCTAATATGTGGGCCCCATATGGATTATGTCTGGGTAGTGTGAGCTTGAAATGGGCATGGGCTGTGAGTGGGCAAACTCAAATGGGCCCCACTGTAGTATTGTATAAAGTGGGGCCTATATGGGTTATAACTGGGTTGCACACATAAGCCCCAATTACATCCCATGGGAATCCTATATGGGCCAACCCTATATGAAACTCATGGGCCCATTTAGGATGCCCACGTAAGCCCCTATAGTAAGCACATAATAATAATAATAACATAATAAGAATAAGCCACTTATAAAGGCAAAATGCAAATTGTATTTTGATCTCATCTTGTTCAGTCTACAGGATTTTAATTAATCTATGTATTTGTATATTTACTACCTCAATAAATCAACTCACACTTACAAATGTGCTTTGGCAATATTGTGCAAGATAAAAAAAAATGTACTAACAGTAAAAAAATGCAAAATGTAAAACAAGATTAAATAGAAGACATGCAGAAAATAAGGTATTGGAAGTAAAATAAACTTACTAAATATAAATACAATATTATGAACAGAACTAGCAGTGCAAATAATGACTATTGAAGTGAGTTGCTTAAAATAACAAAAAAGTAAAGTTAATGTCTGTCGTGGAATAAGACTCCTTTTGTAGGCTCTGGTGAATGTTGAATCAAAGACAAAGAGTTTATTTCTTGCAAGAAATAGGTCCAACCGAGTTGCCAACAGCATCTCCTCCAGAGTCAGACCCCGAACCATACACATCACTAAGTTTATATAGTTTGAGATGACCAGAGGACATACATATCAAAGTAAGGATGTGACACTCCTACTGAGGTGTGGTCAGACAAGCTCCTGGTGGCATTCATGAGCTGGTTTACCTCAGGATGTAACGTGTGGAGTTAATACAATACAAGGTGTGATACACTTCAAAAGAGAGAGAGAGCTGAAGGCCAACTGGTCTGGTTGTATCTATCTTCATATACATTACAAACACACAACAACCAAAAGGGAACAAAAGGCTTTACATGAAAGTCTTTAACTTCCAAACCAAATGAGTTTTAGTTACAAGACCAAGTGATTTCTAACAGGTAAAATAATCACGCAATATTTTAATTTCCTTTACATGTCCAATGGCAGAGGGGAGGAAACTAAGGTAAGATTAACTTTATTGTCCTCAAGTTTGTATTGGGCTAAAGCGCCACACAATCACAGTCACTCAGAACAATACACAGATATATTAAATCCAGCTCTGTCTGTACAATATCTGCGTCCTGGTTAAGACTGTTGCAACCATCAAACATACTTTACAATACAAAAAAAAATTCATTAAGAGGCATACATAAAAATTAATAAGCCGTTATCTACTTTGTTCTATTCATAATGGCCCCAGCGAACCACACCGTGATGAAGGAGGTGAGGATAGACGCAATGAACTACATCATCTGGCAGTGCGAAGTATTGACATTAAGTTTGTCCCTTCTGGGCCACCACCCTTACTGCCCTCTAAATGTACAATGATTTCCATAAATCAACTAAGCAACTAATACAAATACAATAATAATAATAATACAACTTGCTTGCCCTGAAGTCGTGTCTCTCGCCTCCTTATTCATCTAATTATATATATCCACGTATAAAAACAGGCAGCTTGGCTTTCCTCAGCTGCTGCAGGAAGTACATCCTCTATTGGGCCTTCTGATGGTGGGCTCCCACTTGAGGTCCTGTGTGGTCCTATATAAACAGTTATTTATCGTGTCTGTCCCTCCTTCTCTTTCTTTTGTGTTTCTTCTTTTCTTTCAGACGTGCTACACTTCTCTTTGATCTTATGGCACTTTGGGATCGGTAGTGCGCATTGAAAAAGACGGTGTGATGGTCTGAAAAGCTGTTGGGTCTCACCGAAACATTCGAGATTCTCACATTTGGACGGCTTTGGACCAGGTCTAAGGTGTGGCCTCCTTTATGAGTGGGATCGGACACATGCTGAAACAGGTCATTTCTAACCAGGAGCTTCTGAAACCTCTCTGAGAATCTGTCTTTTGGACAATCAACCCAAATATTGAAATCTCCCCCGATGACAACTAAACTATACTGAGAAAAAGCCATGGACAACAGTTTTTCAAGCTCGTCAAAAAACTCGGGATACTGTTTAGGTGGGCGGTAGATATTCAACATAAGGATACCATCTAGTGAAAAAGGACGGCACAGTAAAGCCGCTACGTATTCAAAACTAACAGTTAAGTAATTGTCAAAAGGCTTCGAATAACACTCAAATTCATTCGAGAAGACGATAGCTACACCCCCTCCTCGTCCGTGACCCCGTGGTTCACTGAAAACATCGTAATTTGGAGGCAGGATCTTTTTAAAGTCATCAATGGTTTGACCCTCCAGTAACCAGGTCTCTGTAATCAAAAGTACATCTAGGTTGTTGCTCTGAATTAGCTCAATCAGTGCTCCATCACCTTTCTTAATTAATTTATTAACAGAGCGAGCATTGAGCACCGCCATCTTCAACTCCACCTCTTCATAGCTACTACTGCTGCTGCTACTGCTACTACAACTACTACTACTCCAACTTTCACTACTGCTACTACTACCATCACAGTTTGCCCAGAACATATTGGGTTTGCATGTATCCAGATATTCAGTGGAAGATTCTCTTTTCCAGGATTGAGAGCTGTTCGATGTTGATGGTCTGGTTTTGGCTTGGTGATTTTTTACGGCGTCTTTCAACATTTTCCTACAGAGAAGATCATAGTTGTGTTATTAAATAATCCATTTTACAGTACAGTGATAAATAAATCACACACCTAATCACAAAATGGTTTCCCAAAATTGTACAGCCATAAATTTAAAGGTACACTATGTAACATTCTGGAGGTACCACGTCACCTGCATGATTCCATGGAAATAGAAAGTTAAAACCATGCTACAGAATTTTTTTATGGAGATAGATATGTTTTATGCCATACTTAAAAATATTATAGAAACAACATTTCCATGGAAACTTGCAGAAGGAGGATCCCCCCAGAACAAGAGTCATGTTTGTGGAGATACAAGCACACTCTGAGTAAGGACACAAGTTTTTCAGTGCAATAAACACAACCAAAATAAAAACATTATTTTATTTTGGCTAAAATGCTACATGCTGTGGTTTTAACAAAACACAGCTCCATAGTATTTTAACTCTGATAAGTCCTGCAGCACTTACTGTATCTGTGATAGTTTGTCGGTCAGATTCCTCCGAGTGTCGTTGATCTTCTCGGCTGTGTCTGTCAGGGATTTACTGGCTTGTGTCTCATGTTTGTTTTTAATGGCCTCTGTCCAGTTGTCTATGGCTTCAGGAAGAGAAAAGGCCAGACCCACCACACCACCAAGAAACTGCATAGACACAGATAGAAGCATCACCTCAACAAAGCAAATATCCTTTACCCTGTTTACCCTGCATGACTCCATGGGGCTAAAGTTAAAACCATACTTAAGAACATTCTCCTTGGAGATAGAAACATTTTATGCCATACTGTCTAAGATCGTAGCCACAGGAACAACATTTCTATGGAAACCGGCAGGTCCTCCAGGTCAAGTAAGTCAAGTTTGTGGAGATGTAAGCCCGCTGAGAGTAAGGATGTTTTTCAGTGCCATAAACACAACCAAACTGAAAAACATGTTTTCATTCTAGTCTATTTTTTGGCTAAAAAGTGACATACTGTAGCTTTAATTAGGATATTGTGTAACCCTTTGTAATAACTACACTTTAATGAACCTTAATAAAGCATGACATCCGTTGGTCTCCAACCTTTTACTTCCACCCTTTCTTGGACAAGCTGAAAACCTCTACAAAAGAGGGTATTGTTGTACTAACCCTGGATGCTCC